>JBBDGP010005524.1:0-124487 GCA_037952835.1 Lithobates septentrionalis
CCTGCAGAAGACAAACGCACTCGAGCAGAGGAGATGGCATTAGATCTACAGATGACAAGGTACACCCCCCTTTCTCATACTCCTAACCCTCTGATCACTGCACATTACTCTGTATCATCTATGTGATATAAGAATGCGAGGGTAGAAGAGCAGATTGTGTATGGGTAACTACTGGTACGACCCTATCAGCTCACCCATTATGGGTTTGACTAATTTTAATAGCGATAACAATAATGGATATGGAAGCACACCAATTAATTATCAAATGAAATCAATAAATCAATATGGTATGGCCCTTCAACAATGTTTACCTAGCCAAGATCCATAACACACCCCCCCCTCCCCTCCCCCCAGAGGACCGCCCACCAATTAAGGGAGGAGTCCCGATACCAACCTGATCAGTTTGCTTCAGCCTAACATGTGTATATAAAAAGTCGGCAGGAGACTGCCACCACTAAGGCTCTGAAGAAGAAGGTCAAACCTTTGAAACGCGTAAGCCAGCGGCGGTCCGTGTGCCTCCCTCCTGGGACCTGGACAGCTGCCTACCACTGGAACTATTGCCTTTGTGCGTTCGATATGCAATTTTACCTGCGACTTTTGTGAGTAGCTTTTTACCTTGTTTTTAATTTAATAAACTTGCCAAGGATAATGCGCTAGGCTGGTGCGCTCTCTTGTTTCTTTCTTTGTTTTTCACTATTAGGATAATCCCATCCTTCGGGAGCAGCAAAGCCGAAGTCCATAGTCCTTCTTGAACTTTTTTAGCTAACACACCAGTGCGCAAGAGTACTTTTTTTCGTTTTTCTATACAATTTCTGGGAGCTCTAGCAGCAAGGTGTGCAAGCTTCAACGACCCCATTGGTCAAGGCTACATACAATTCACAAATGGCGAAGGTCAAATCAATAGAGGAAAGACAATTAAGAAGATCCTCTCTAGCAAAAGGTTTTTCAACCAGTATAAACACCTTTGAATTAGAAACGACTATGAATGAAGAAATCACAGAGGAAGCCACTGGGAAACAGACTCCAGCCAGGGAAGATGTAATGATATCATTGTTTCACAGACTTAAAGATCTACTAGAAAGAGAGATGCTGCAGTGGTGGGATATACTACTTCTGCAGAAATACCTAGAATTTAAAAGAATACCCAGAGGTTTAAGAATCACTAAAATATGTACATTTTTAGACCTAGACCTCAGAGAAAAGTGGATTCTAAGTCTGCGCGAGTACAATCAGAAATGGTTACAATTTATTATCATCCAAAGAGAACGCAATCTCTCTGCGATTCGGGCAGACTTACACACTCTTCAAGAGGAATTATCCACTTTCTCTGACGTCAGTTCCTTCGAAAGTTGGGACCAAAAAGTGAACAAACAGATAACAGATTATGAGACCAATCTCATAAGTAAAAAATCGGGCAAGTTTGAACGAGATAGATTGGACTATTTAAATGATCGAGAATTTAATTGGAAAAGGCCTAACAATAGGGAAAGCGATAGTAGGAATAGAAACGACAATAGAAGTAAAAATAGAAAGGGTATGACAAACGAACAATTGTCAGGACACAACACATATGGTACACAGTTTCAGGGAAAACATCAAAAAGAAACACCAAGAAACCACAATATCAAAGCAAAATCAAATAGGAACAGAACAAGCAATAAAACTAAAACTGATCACAAAAAAGATCCCCCTGCGAATCAGACTACTTCAGGGGAAGGCCATTCACACAATAGACCCCATCATCAACAACACTCTATTATTAAAAACCAACAAAACTCCAACCTCACTATACCTAATCGAGTAGCTACAACTACTACGAATAGATCATTTGTATGTAACAATAAAAAGATTAATATTATGGATACTAAGGCCAATCCACTTGAAGAACCACTAACAGAGAATCCTCCAATGACAAGAGACCCCATAAATACAACCACCGCTAATGTCAGTGAAAACCCACAATTAGAGAGAGGAACATCCATCATACCATCAGCCAATGGGAGGAATATTTTACCTTTACTCGCTAATTGCACCTTAGGCGGTTTACCTGAGAATGTTGATGTTGTCTCCGATATTGACAGTCAATTGCTAAAGGACATTCCCACGTATAATCCCTTTTCCACTCTTGGCGATTTAGAAGCCAATAGTACAAGCATTTCAGACATCACACCCCCTTTGGTTTTTTTAGAGCAAGCAGTTGCAACCCTGGGGGGGTCTGCAACAAACCTTTTACCGGATCCTCTATCACATATACTGTCCACGGGGAAGAAAATAAGGAAAAGAGAAGAAGAACACGAAGAGGAAAAAGGGGAGGAGAGAGATACAAAAAGAGGCAGACTATAGATACCGCTCACTCTACTATTAAGATCTATAATCTCTCTAGCTCCGTTTTTTCTGAAACCGAGCTAGACCTCCTTAGGAAGGGCCTTAACTTCGCCCCACCTAGTGTACCAAACTTGTTTGAACTATTTATAGATCTAAATAAATATATTCGTAAGCTCACTATACAAAGATACTACACATTAAAAGAAGCTAAGAATGTGAATAGCACGGATAATGTGAGAGTAGAGTTGGAAGAGCCATTACCGTCTGATACTAGTATGGAAGAGGACTCCATACTTAATATTCTCGAAGAGCTCTACCAAGAAGCACACTTCGAGGGTCAAACATTTTTCGAACCCAAATTTGCCCCCCCATGTGAAAGTGCTATGGTCCATACCTCTTTCAGACCAAAATCCTCCTTCTTTCCCCATTGGGCCAAAGGGAGATTCATCTCCACTTTTTATGATACGGTTTTTAACACGTTTAAAGTAAAGTTCGATAAACCTATGAAGACCAATATGAATATAGACAAAAATGCTGTACCTATAGATGCCCTCAAACAAAATAAGGATATAATTATCCGAAAGGCTGATAAAGGTGGGAGTCTAGTCATTCAAAATAGAGACGAATATCTATCTGAGGCAAGAAGACTCCTGGGTGACACTCAAACATATGCTGTATTAAAAAGAGATCCCACTCTGGAATACACTAAGGAGCTTAAAATACTTCTAGATGATGCTTTATCCAAAGAGGTCCTCACCAAAAATGAGTACCTTTTTTTGTATAATAGACATGCTGCCACCCCGCATTTCTATCACATACCGAAGGTACACAAAAGCCTCCTCAATCCTCCAGGTAGACCTATAATATCTGGGATTGACAGCCTCTCTAGTAACTTGGGGTGCTATATTGACCACTTCCTGCAGGATATAGTGTTCGAGTTGCCATCCTTTGTCAAAGACTCTGGCCATGTGCTGGAGATACTGTCAAACTACAAATGGCTACCTGGTTACAGATGGCTCTCTTTGGATGTAGCTTCATTATATACATCAATAAACCATACATTTGGCCTAAGAGCCATTAACCATTTCTTACTAAAGGATGACAGGATGAATCCTCGGCAGGCTAAGTTCCTATTGGATTGTGTGGAATTCTCTCTCACGCACAATTATTTTTCCTTCTTAGGCGACCATTATTTGCAAATAAAAGGTACAGCTATGGGAGCCAGGTTTGCCCCCAGTTATGCGAATATTTTCATGGGATTTTGGGAAGAACATTTCATATGGAAGAACAATCCCTTTGGGGCAAACCTGGTTCTATATGCGAGATACATTGATGACATCTTGATCATCTGGGATGGGTCAGATCAAAGTCTCCAGAGCTTTCTGGAACATTGCAGAAACAACCCATTTGGAATAGAATTCACTCATGTCCTAGATGAGAAATGTCTAGTCTTCCTGGATTTAGAACTACAGAGTGACCAAGATGGTAACATCTTTTCCAAAACTCATTTTAAACCCAGTGGGGGCAATTCATACTTACATGCTAAAAGCAACCACCACCCCAGGTGGATACAGAATGTCCCCTTCGGCCAATTTTGCCGCCTCAGAAGAACGTGTACCAAGAAAGAGGATTATTTAGAACAGAGCAAACTTCTTATGCAGAAATTTAGTGAGAAGGGCTATGAAGCCAACCACATAGAATCAGCCTTTTCTAAATATCTGGCTCTCTACGACGAACAATCTAGTAAAGATTTGAACAACACAGAACCCCGACACCAGACCACCCCAGCTATCCATCAGGCCTGCTTCTCTACCCAATATACAAGCAAAGCGTTCGAAATTCAGAATATTATCAAAAAGAATTGGAATATTCTGAAGCACGACCCTGTTTTGGGTAAGACACTCCCCGATCACCCTAATAGAGTTTTTCGGAAACCCCAAGATCTTAGGAGCCTGATAGCCCCAAGCAGGGTAAAAACATGTACTAGCAAACCAACCAATAGCTGGGCAACAATTTTCGATCAAAAAGGTTGCTATAGATGTGGCGTCAGGAACTGTGGCACATGCATGTACATGTGGCATAGGAAAAAAACGGTGGTTGGGAGAGACGGGAAAATCCACCCAATTAAGCAATTTATCAACTGCGGAACAGAATATGTGGTATACGGTATAGTATGTCCTTGTGGGCGACTATACGTAGGCCGCACACAACGCCCAATGCGAGTGAGAATTGGTGAACACAAATGCGGTATAATAAACTTAAGAGACAAATACCCAGTCCCTAGACACTTTGTAGAAGTCCATCAGGGGGACCCTGCAGGTATGAAAGTATTTGGGATTGAGTCGATTGGAAGGGAGCTGGATATAGGAAGAAGGTACCAGAGGCTTTGCAAAAGAGAAGCCTTCTGGATCTTTACCCTCGGTAGTCTCACTCCAGGAGGCCTAAATGAGGATCCAGAAGTACATTAAATAGTATAATAATATTGGCAATAAGTGTTGTTGATTGTCCCTCCCCCCCCCCCCCCTCCCATACTATATCTCGTTCACCGATTTTATACTAAAATAACCTCTGGGCTATTTGCTCTAATATACAAAACCACTATAGGAATGTCTATATGAGGTGATAGCAACAAAATCCTTCCTTCCCCCCCCCCCCCCCCTTTCCCCTCCCCTCTCTCTCTTTTTAGAATAGACAGGCAAGGTACACAGTCCGTTGTACTTATACACGGATTCTATTTTTAACAAAAAATTCCTTTTTAAAAAAAGATTTGTCTTTTTTAATAATCACCGTATGCACATATATGGATATGCGATGGATGTGTATAAGGCTTTTACTTTCTATATATATGTGTATACATATATTTATAACTTTTTATAGAAGGTGTATTATATGTATTTTATTACCATTTATTTTAAATACAATGTAAGTGGGTCTCCTGCTGGCTTCCAAATACACATGTTTTGAGCATTGCTATTTTTAACTATTGTTCTAGACCAGATTCCACCACTCCCCTCCCTTGGTCCCCCTTGAATTTCCCTGCTATCATTGCACACTATTGCTCACTACTATTTATTGTTGTTATTTATCTAGTTACACATTTTAAACATTTCCACTCCTTTTAGTTGAAGTCAGACACTATCAGTCTGACTTTGACCTCTATCTGTGTCTACAGCAAGATGGAGGCCACTGTTTACTCTATTGTGTCACATCCCAGGCGCCGCACGGCGCACGGGATGTGACATCACGACCGCACTTCCGCCCTGTGGACCGCGAACCCGGAAGTTAAACGGCGGCGTGCGTTCCACCCAGTTCCATGGGGCACAGGAGCGAACGTGTCAGCAATGGCAGCCCACACAGACACAGCTCCTGCAGAAGACAAACGCACTCGAGCAGAGGAGATGGCATTAGATCTACAGATGACAAGGTACACCCCCCTTTCTCATACTCCTAACCCTCTGATCACTGCACATTACTCTGTATCATCTATGTGATATAAGAATGCGAGGGTAGAAGAGCAGATTGTGTATGGGTAACTACTGGTACGACCCTATCAGCTCACCCATTATGGGTTTGACTAATTTTAATAGCGATAACAATAATGGATATGGAAGCACACCAATTAATTATCAAATGAAATCAATAAATCAATATGGTATGGCCCTTCAACAATGTTTACCTAGCCAAGATCCATAACACACCCCCCCCTCCCCTCCCCCCAGAGGACCGCCCACCAATTAAGGGAGGAGTCCCGATACCAACCTGATCAGTTTGCTTCAGCCTAACATGTGTATATAAAAAGTCGGCAGGAGACTGCCACCACTAAGGCTCTGAAGAAGAAGGTCAAACCTTTGAAACGCGTAAGCCAGCGGCGGTCCGTGTGCCTCCCTCCTGGGACCTGGACAGCTGCCTACCACTGGAACTATTGCCTTTGTGCGTTCGATATGCAATTTTACCTGCGACTTTTGTGAGTAGCTTTTTACCTTGTTTTTAATTTAATAAACTTGCCAAGGATAATGCGCTAGGCTGGTGCGCTCTCTTGTTTCTTTCTTTGTGCTCGGATAAGGGTCTGGTATGGATTTTTGGGGGGACCCCACGCCGTTTTTTTTTTTTTTTTGCGCGGGTTCCCCTTAAAATCCATACCAGACCTGAAGGGCCTTGTATGGAATTTAGGGGGACCCCCACGTCATTTGTTTTTTTTAAATTTTGGTTCGGGGTTCCCCTTTGTGGAATTCCCATGCCGTTTTTATCAATGAACTTCTATGTGTATTGTCGGCAATGCAATAGCCGCGGGTAGTTTTAAATGAGTTTTTTCCTTCAAAATGTCATTTTGCTGTCAGACTGTTCTAAACACAGGAAACATGCGCCCCTTTACAGGCATACTATAGACACCCCCCAGCTACAAAATTTAAAGGGATATTACACTTTTATTGTTTGACTTTAAGCATTATTAAAATCACTGCTCCTGAAAAAACGGCCGTTTTTAAAACTTTTTTTGCATTGATCCATGTCCCCTGGGGCAGGACCCGGGTCCCCAAACACTTTTTATGACAATAACTTGCATATAAGCCTTTAAAATTAGCACTTTTGATTATTCATGTTCGTGTCCCATAGACTTTAACGGTGTTCGCGTGTTCGAACAAACTTTTTTCCTGTTCGCATGTTCTGGTGAGAACCGAACAGCGGGGTGTTCGGCTCATCCCTAGCAGGGAGCACACTGTCGGTGTTGATGGGGGAATCAAGCAATTTTTTTCCTGCAACCCGTGGAACACAGATGGGGAAAAAAAGATAAACGGGGTTTTAACTCTTTCATAATTTGGCCAAAATGGGGAAAAAAGTTCTTGATTTATATATACTTTAGTATTATACGTAACTAGATCATCTAACAAGGTTATGTCATTGGAGGAGATTTCCCCTCACTTCCTGTCTTAGTGTCACCAGAACAGGAAGTGAGGGAATCTCCCTGTGTGGATATAGCCAGCCATTGTTTCTATATATATATATATAAAAAATATAATATGGACATTATGAGGCAACAATTGCAAGCTATTTCCCCACAGGGAGATTCCCCCACTTCCTGTTCTGGTGACACTAAGACAGGAAGTGAGGGGAAATCTCCTGCAATGACATAACCCTGTTAAATGATCTAGTTATGTTTTAAAAGTATATATAAAACAAGCACTTTTTTCCCCCATGTTGGATAAATGATGGAAGAGTTAAAACCATATTCTTTTTTATACCATCTGTGTCCCATTGTGAGGTCCCATAGACACAACAGGTAGTGAGAGAGAAATGCCCTTGGAGACAGTTGCCACCAGAACAGGAGTCCCAGAATGGTGGAGATGGGACTGGAGGAGGAGGACATGGGATAGAGGACATGGGATGGAGGAGAATAAGGACATGGGATGGAGGAGATGGGACTGGAGGAGGAGGACATGGGATAGAGGACATGGGATGGAGGAGAATAAGGACATGGGATGGAGGAGATGGGACTGGAGGAGAATAAGGACATGGGATGGAGGAGATGGGACTGGAGGAGAATAAGGACATGAGATGGAGGAGATGGGACTGGAGGAGAATAAGGACATGGGATGGAGGAGATGGGACTGGAGGAGGAGGACATGGGATAGAGGACATGGGATGGAGGAGAATAAGGACATGGGATGGAGGAGATGGGACTGGAGGAGAATAAGGACATGGGATGGAGGAGATGGGACTGGAGGAGAATAAGGACATGGGATGGAGGAGATGGGACTGGAGGAGAATAAGGACATGGGATGGAGGAGATGGGACTGGAGGAGGAGGACATGGGATAGAGGACATGGGATGGAGGAGATGGGACTGGAGGAGGAGAAGGAGATGGGATGGAGGAGATGGGACTGGAGAAGGAGATAGGATGGAGGAGATGGGTCTGGAGGAGAAGGATGATGTGGGATGGAGGATATGGGACTGAAGGAGGAGGAGTAGGTGGGATGGAGGAGATGGGACTGGAGGAGGAGGAGATGGGACTGGAGGAGAATAAGGACATGGGATGGAGGAGATGGGACTGGAGGAGGATGACATGGAATAGAGGACATGGGATGGAGGAGATGGGACTGGAGGAGGAGATGGGACTGGAGGAGAATAAGCACATGAGATGGAGGGGATGGGACTGGAGGACTGGAGGAGGAGGACATGGGATAGAGGACATGGCATGGAGGAGATGGGACTGGAGAAGGAGATGGGATGGAGGAGGAGATGGGACTGGAGAAGAATAAGGACACGGGATGCAGGGGATGGGACTGGAGGAGGATAAGGACATGGGATAGAGGAGATGGGACTGGAGGAGGAGGAGATGGGACTGGAGGAGAATAAGAACATGGGATGGAGGAGATGGGACTGGAGGAGAATAAGGACATGAGATGGAGGAGATGGGACTGGAGGAGAATAAGGAAATGGGATGGAGGAGATGGGACTGGAGGAGGAGGACATGGGATAGAGGACATGGGATGGAGGAGATGGGACTGGAGAAGGATAAGGACATGGGACTGGAGGAGAAGGAGATGGGACTGGAGGAGGAGAAGGAGATGGGATGGAGGAGATGGGACTGGAGAAGGAGATGGAATGGAGGAGATGGGTCTGGGGGAGGAGGACGATGTGGGATGGAGGAGATGGGACTGGAGGAGGAGGAGGAGGAGGTGGGATGGAGGACATGGGACTGGAGGAGGTGGAGATGGGACTGGAGGAGAATAAGGACATGGGATGGAGGAGATGGGACTGGAGGAGAAGGACATGGGATAGAGGACATGGGACTGGAGAAGGATAAGGACATGGGACTGGAAGAGAAGGAGATGGGACTGGAGGAGGAGAAGGAGATGGGATGGAGGAGTTGGGACTGGAGGAGGAGATGGGACTGGAGAAGGAGATGGGATGGAGAAGATGGGTCTGGAGGAGGAGGACGATGTGGGATGGAGGAGATGGGACTGGAGGAGGTGGAGATGGGACTGGAGGAGAATAAGGACATGGGATGGAGGAGATGGGACTGGAGGAGAAGGACATGGGATGGAGGAGATGGGACTGGAGGAGGAGGACATAGGATAGAGGACATGGGACTGGAGAAGGATAAGGACATGGGACTGGAGGAGAAGGAGATGGGACTGGAGGAGATGGGACTGGAGAAGGAGATGGGATAGAGGAGATGGGTCTGAAGGAGGAGGATGATGTGGGATGGAGGAGATGGGACTGGAGGAGGAGGAGATGGGACTGGAGGAGAATAAGGACATGGGATGGAGGAGGATAAGGACATGGGAATGGAGGAGGATAAGGACATGGGATGGAGAAGATGGGACTGGAGGAGGAGAAAGATGTGTGATGAAGGAGATGGGACTGGAGGAGGAGGAGGTGGGATGGAGGACATGGGACTGGAGGAAGAGGAGATGGGACTGGAGGAGAATAAGGACATGGGATGGAGGAGATGGGACTGGAGGAGGAGGACATGGGATAGAGGACATGGGACTGGAGAAGGATAAGGACATTGGACTGGAGGAGAAGGAGATGGGACTGGAGGAGGAGAAGGAGATGGGATGGAGGAGTTGGGACTGGAGGAGGAGATGGGACTGGAGAAGGAGATGGGATGGAGAAGATGGGTCTGGAGGAGGAGGACGATGTGCAATGGAGGAGATGGGACTGGAGGAGGATAAGATGGGACTGGAGGAGAATAAGGACATGGGATGCAGGAGATGGGACTGGAGGAGAATAAGGACATGGGATGGAGGAGATGAGACTGGAGGAGGATAAGGACATAGGATGGAGCAGATGGGACTGGAGGAGGAGGACATGGGATAGAGGACATGGGACTGGAGAAGGATAAGGACATGGGACTGGAGGAGAAGGAGATGGGACTGGAGGAGGAGAAGGAAAAAGGATGGAGGACATGGGACTGGAGGAGGAGATGGGACTGGAGAAGGAGATGGGATGGAGGAGATGGGTCTGAAGGAGGAGGATGATGTGGGATGGAGGAGATGGGACTGGAGGAGGAGGAGAAGATGGGACTGGAGGAGAATAAGGACATGGGATGGAGGAGATGGGACTGGAAGAGGATAAGGACATGGGATGGAGGAGATGGGACTGGAGGAGGAGGACATGGGATAGAGGACATGGGATGGAGGAGATGTGACTGGAGAAGGATAAGGACATGGGACTGGAGGAGAAGGAGATGGGACTGGAGGGGGAGAAGGAGATGGGATGGAGGAGATGGGACTGGAGAAGGAGATGGGATAGAGGAGATGGGTCTGAAGGGGAGGATGATGTGGGATGGAGGAGATGGGACTGGAGGAGGAGGAGATGGGACTGGAGGAGAATAAGGACATGGGATGGAGGAGATGGGACTGGAGGAGAATAAGGACATGGGATGGAGGAGATGGGACTGGAGGAGGATAAGGAGATGGGAGTGGAGGAGGATAAGGAAATGGGATGGAGAAGATGGGACTGGGGGAGGAGAAGGATGTGGGATGGAGGAGATGGGACTGAAGGAGAAGGAGGATGTGTGATGAAGGAGATGGGACTGGAGGAGGATGTGGGATGGAGGAGATGGGACTGGAGGAGGACGAGGATGTGGGGAGGAGGAGGAGGATGTGGGATGGAGGAGATGGGACTGGAGGAGGAGGATGTGGGATGGAGGAGATGGGACTGGAGGAGGAGGAGAGAGGACTGGATGAGAACTAGGGGATGGAATGGAGGAGATGGGACTGGAGGAAGAGAAGGACATGGGATCGGGGAGATGAGACTGAAAGAGGAGGACATGGGATGGGAATCGGTGGGACTTCCAACGGGCAGGCCCTGGGGAATGTTGATGGTCAGGTCCGGGGATGGGGGGGGGGAGGCCCAGGCCTAAAACTATGTAAGGGGCCCCAAAATTTCAGATGGCGGCCCTGTCTGGGAGTCACGAGACTGTGACGAAACCAGTGGGAGGAGGTTGATCGTCTGACGAGAGAGGTACCAGGAAGTGTTGCAGAGCTGGCATAGGACAAGGGGGAACGCCATGAAAACCGGGGCTGCAGAACCGGACCACAGGTGACTCTACCGCCCCTCAGCACTATAGCACTTTAACTTTTTATTCATGTGAAATGTGAGTTGTATAGATGTGGAGTTCTGTTTGCAATTACATTTTTTTAAACGTTATCAGGCTATTGTATACCTCATTTCCCGCATGTGATGTATATGAGGAGAGCCTCTGATTAATGTCCAGGTTTCATTCAAAGTCACGGAGTGCGAGCTCTTTATCTATAGTGTTTATATGTTGTTATACTTTAGACATTTATGTTATATATATGTATAGTGTTTACTGGAGTCATATATTTATATTAGTATTGTTTCCATATATATCAGCTCTGCACAGTGTGTTCTATATAAAGATCACATTATGACCATCTGGTGAGTGCTGCCCGATGATCATAGTTCTCTCTTCTGTCTTTATTTTAGTTCATTTAGGCTTAGTGTGGCAGCTCACAAGGTTTTTACCCATAATTGTATTACTCTTACTACCCCCATTACTACCCCCTTCACTGCTACTTTTACTACTCAATTTACTAAAATCCCTCCATTGCTACTACCCCCATTACTATTCCCTTTACTGCTACTATTATAATACTCTTATTACCCCTATTAATGATCAGTTCACTAAAATTCCTCCATTACTACCCCCTTCACTACTACCCTTATTCTACTCTTACAACCCCTATTACTACTCAATTCTTTAAAACCCCTCCATTACTACTACAACCCCCATTACTGCCCCCTCACTACTACCCTTATACTACTCTTACTACCCCTATTACAGCTCAATTCACTAAAGACCCTCCATTACTACTACTCCCTTCACTACTACCCCAATACTTCTCATACTACCCTTACTGCTCAGTTCACTAAAACCCACTAAAACCCCTCCATTACTACTATAACCTCCATTTCTCCCTTTACAGATTCTTCTATTGCTAATACCTTTATACTACTCCTCCTTCCCATATTAATACTCAATTCACAAAAAAACCCTCAACTACTACTACCACCTCCATTACTACTCCCTTCACTACACCGTCATTTATTACTACCCCTCCACTACTACTACCTTTATTACTACTCCCTTTGCTAAAACCCTTCCACTACTACTCACTAACTACACCTTCCTCTACTACTATCCCTCCACTACTACTACCCCTTAACTATTTCCATAACTACCAAACCTTCTACTACTACCCTTATACTACACCTACTTCCCCTATTACAACTCAGTTCACTACAACCCTTCTACAACCACTACTACCTCCACTACAACTTGTTCTACTACCCTTATACTATTACTACTACCCCCATTTTTACTCCCTTTGGTACAACCTCTTCTACTACTTCCCTTTCACTCCTCTTACCCATATAATACTCATTTGCCAATCCCCCCCCCCCCCAGTACTACTAACTCCATTAGAACTCCCTACACTACACCTTCATTTACTACTACCCCTCCACTACAACTAACTTTATTAGGGTTTATTCCTCATCACTACTACCCCAATTACAACTTCCTCTACTACTACCCTTCTAGTAATACTAAGTCCATTACTACTCTCTTAACTACAACTCCTCTGCTAATACTCACTGACTACAACTCCTTCTACTACTATACTTCCACTACTCCTACCCTCTATACCACTCTCTTCACCAAAACCTTCTCTACTTTTACCCTTCTACTACTACGAATACCACTTTACTTTTCTCTTTACTACAATACCCCCACTTACTGCCTTCATTACAACTTCCTTCACTACAACCTCTCCTCCACTACTACTAGTTCCATTATTTCTCCCATAATCACAACCCCTCCTTTACTACTACCCCCATTACTACTCCCTTCATGACATGTTCCTTTCCTACTACCTTTCCACAGCTAATACTGCCGTTAATACTCCCCATACTACACCTTCCTTTACAACCAACCCACCACCTCTACTACCATTACTTCCCATAATAACTCTCTACCATTACTCACTTTAATACAACTTCCTCTACTACTATCCTCCCCCTTACTATCCCCTGCTATAATTCCCTCTACTACTACCACCTCTAATGTAACACTTTCTATGACTACTACTTCTCCACTGCACTTTTCTGTATTACATTTCCCTCTACCACTATCCATCTACTACTACATTTTCTCCTTCTTTTACCCCTCCACTACAAAAGCTCCTCCTACTAACCACAACTACAACTGCCTTCACTACCACATACTCCATTACTAAAAATACTCCTTCCCACTACTACTCCACTACTATAACACCTCTCCTCTAACACTTCCCTCCTACCCCCCACTACTACTCCAACACTATAACATCTCTCTTCTACTACTACTTCCCTCCTACCCCCCACTACTACTCCACTACTATAACATCTCTCCTCTACTACTTCCCTCCTACCCCCCACTACTACTCCACCACTATAACATCTCTCTTCTACTACTACTTCCCTCCTACCCCCCACTACTGCTTCACTACCATACCATCTCTCCTCTACTACTTCCCTCCTACCCCCCACTACTACTCCACTACTATAACATCTCTCCTCTACTACTACTTCCCTCCTACCCCCACTACTATAACATCCCTCCTCTACTACTACTTCCCTCCTACTCCCACTACTACTCCACTACTATACCTTCTCTCTTCTACTACTACTTCCCTCCTACCCACCCACTACTAATCCACTACTATACATCTCTCCTCTACTACTACTTCCCTCCTACCCCCCACAACTATAACATCCCTCCTCTACTACTACTTCCCTCCTAACCCCCACTACTACTCCACTACTATAACAGCTCTCCTCTACTACTACTTCCCTCCTACCCCCCACTACTATAACATCCCTCCTCTACTACTACTTCCCTCCTACCCCCACTACTACTCCACTACTATACCTTCTCTCTTCTACTACTACTTCCCTCTTACCCACCCACTACTAATCCACTACTATACATCGCTCCTCTACTACTACTTCCCTCCTACCCCCTACTACTACTCCACTACTATAACATCTCTCCTCTACTACTACTTCCCTCCTACCCCCCACTACTACTCCACTACTATAACATCTCTCCTCTACTGCTACTTCCCTCCTACCCCCCCACTACTACTCCACTACTATAACATCTCTCCTCTACTACTACTTCCCTCCTACCCCCACTACTATAACATCCCTCCTCTACTACTACTTCCCTCCTACCCCCACTACTACTCCACTATTATAACATCTCTCTTCTACTACTACTTACCTCCTACCCCCCACTACTAATCCACTACTATACATCTCTCCTCTACTACTACTTCCCTCCTACCCCCACTACTACTCCACTACTATAACAACTCTCCTCTACTACTACTTCCCTCCTACCCCCACTACTACTCCACTACTATACCATCTCTCTTCTACTACGGCTTCCCTCCTACCCCCCCACTACTACTCCACTACTATAACATCTCTCCTCTACTACTACTTCCCTCCTACCCCCACTACTACTCCACTACTATACCATCTCTCCTCTACTACTACTTCCCTCCTACCCCCCACAACTATAACATCCCTCCTCTACTACTACTTCCCTCTTACCCCCCACTACTACTCCACTACTATAACATATCTCCTCTACTACTACTTCCCTCCTACCCCCACTACTATAACATCCCTCCTCTACTACTACTTCCCTCCTACCCCCACTACTACTCCACTACTATACCTTCTCTCTTCTATTACTACTTCCCTCCTACCCACCCACTACTAATCCACTATTATACATCTCTCCTCTACTACTACTTCCCTCTTACCCCCACTACTACTACACTACTATAACATCTCTCCTCTACTACTACTTCCCTCCTACCCCCCACTACTACTCCACTACTATAACATCTATCCTCTACTACTACTTCCCTCCTACCCCCACTACTATAACATCCCTCCTCTACTACTACTTCCCTCCTACCCCCACTACTACTCCACTACTATAACATCTCTCTTCTACTACTACTTACCTCCTACCCCCCACTACTAATCCACTACTATACATCTCTCCTCTACTACTACTTCCCTCCTACCCCCACTACTACTCCACTACTATAACAACTCTCCTCTTCTACTACTTCCCTCCTACCCCCACTACTACTCCACTACTATACCATCTCTCTTCTACTACTGCTTCCCTCCTACCCCCCCACTACTACTCCATTACTATACATCTCTCCTCTACTACTACTTCCCTCTTACACCCACTACTACTACACTACTATAACATCTCTCCTCTACTACTACTTCCCTCCTACCCCCCACTACTACTCCACTACTATAACATCTATCCTCTACTACTACTTCCCTCCTACCCCCACTACTATAACATCCCTCCTCTACTACTACTTCCCTCCTACCCCCACTACTACTCCACTACTATAACATCTCTCTTCTACTACTACTTACCTCCTACCCCCCACTACTAATCCACTACTATACATCTCTCCTCTACTACTACTTCCCTCCTACCCCCACTACTACTCTACTACTATACCATCTCTCTTCTACTACTGCTTCCCTCCTACCCCCCCACTACTACTCCATTACTATACCATCTCTCTTCCACAACTACTTACCTCCTACCCCCACTACTACTCCACTATTATAACATCACTCCTTTACTACTACTTCCCTCCTACCCCCCACTACAGACAGACTGACCCCCCAGGTGCCCTCCTGTCCCCCACTAGGCCCGGTCACCAGGAGCTCTGACCTTTGTGTGGGGGGGAAATAACAACCCCCCAGATAATGACCCCCTTCTCTCCCCCTCAGCTCGTATCTGGAAGATCCTGACCTTCGTGGTGGCCCTTCCGGGTGTCGGGGTGTGTATGCTCAACGCCTGGCTGATGACTCAGAATCACCCCCATGACAATCCCGACTTCAAGGCCTACAGTCACCTGAGGATCCGCACCAAGGTGAGTCCCAACCACCAGGGGCCACACACATCCAATCTGTGTATTCACCGTCCACAAACTGGGTGGGATTTCATGGTGTGAAACCTCTACATCCAATCACTGATCATCCAATCTCTACATCCAATCATCCAATCTCTACATCCAGTCATCCAATCTCTACATCCAATCACCGTTCATCCAATCTCTACATCCAATCACCGTTCATCCAATCTCTATATCCATTCATTGATCATCCAATCTCTACATCCAATCACCGTTCATCCAATCTCTATATCCATTCATTGATCATCCAATCTCTACATCCAATCACCGTTCATCCAATCTCTATATCCATTCATTGATCATCCAATCTCTACATCCAATCACCGTTCATCCAATCTCTATATCCAATCATCCAATCTCTACATCCAATCACTGATCATCCAATCTCTACATCCAATCACCAATCATCCAATCACCAATCATGCAATCTCTACATCCAATCACCGATCATCCAATCTCTACATCCAATCACCGATCATCCAATCTCTACATCCAATCACCGATCATCCAATCTCTACATCCAATCACCGATCATCCAATCACCAATCATCCAATCTCTACATCCAATCACCGATCATCCAATCACCAATCATCCAATCTCTACATCCAATCACCAATCATCCAATCTCTACATCCAATCACCGATCATCCAATCTCTACATCCAATCACCGATTATCCAATCTCTACATCCAATCACCGATCATCCAATCTCTACATTCAATCACCGATTATCCAATCTCTACATCCAATCACCGATTATCCAATCTCTACATCCAATCACCGATCATCCAATCTCTATATCCAATCACCGATCATCCAATCTCTACATCCAATCACCGATCATCCAATCTCTACATCCAATCACCAATCATCCAATCTCTAAATCCAATCACCAATCATCCAATCTCAACATCCAATCACTGATCATCCAATCTCTACATCCAATCACCGATCATCCAATCACCGATCATCCAATCACCGATCATCCAATCACCGATCATCCAATCTCTACATCCAATCACCGATCATCCAATCTCTACATCCAATCACCGATCATCCAATCTCTACATCCAATCACCGATCATCCAATCTCCACATCCAATCACTGACCATCCAATCTCTACATCCAATCACCGATCATCCAATCTCTACATCCAATCACCGATCATCCAATCACTGATCATCCAATCTCTACATCCAATCACCAATCATCCAATCTCTACATCCAATAACCGATCATCCAATCTCTACATCCAATCACCGATCATCCAATCTCTACATCCAATCACCGATCATCCAATCTCTACATCCAATCACCGATCATCCAATCTCTACATCCAATCACCGATCATCCAATCTCTACATCCAATCACCGATCATCCAATCTCTACATCCAATCACCAATCATCCAATCTCTACATCCAATCACCGATCATCCAATCTCTACATCCAATCACCGATCATCCAATCTCTACATCCAATCACCGATCATCCAATCTCTACATCCAATCACCGATCATCCAATCTCTACATCCAATCACTGATCATCCAATCTCTACATCCAATCACTGATCATCCAATCTCTACATCCAATCACCGATCATCCAATTACCGATCATCCAATGTCTACATCCAATCACTGATCATCCAACCACCGATCATCCAATCACTGATCATCCAATCTCCGATCATCCAATCTCTACATCCAATCACCGATCATCCAATCTCTACATCCAATCACCGATCATCCAATCTCTACATCCAATCACTGATCATCCAATCTCTACATCCAATCACTGATCATCCAATCTCTACATCCAATCACCGATCATCCAATTACCGATCATCCAATGTCTACATCCAATCACTGATCATCCAACCACCGATCATCCAATCACCGATCATCCAATCTCCGATCATCCAATCTCTACATCCAATCATTGATCATCCAATCACCGATCATCCAATCTCTACATCCAATCACCGTTCATCCAATCTCTATATCCATTCATTGATCATCCAATCTCTACATCCAATCACTGATCATCCAATCACCGATCATCCAATCTCTACATCCAATCACCGTTCATCCAATCTCTACATCCAATCACCGTTCATCCAATCTCTATATCCATTCATTGATCATCCAATCTCTACATCCAATCACCGATCATCCAATCTCTACATCCAATCACCGTTCATCCAATCTCTATATCCATTCATTGATCATCCAATCTCTACATCCAATCACCGATCATCCAATCTCTACATCCAATCACTGATCATCCAATCTCTACATCCAATCACCAATCATCCAATCACCAATCATCCAATCTCTACATTCAATCACCGATCATCCAATCTCTACATCCAATCACCGATCATCCAATCTCTACATCCAATCACCGATCATCCAATCTCTACATCCAATCACCGATCGTCCAATCTCTACATCCAATCACCAATCATCCAATCTCTACATCCAATCACCGATCATCCAATCACCAATCATCCAATCTCTACATCCAATCACCAAACATCCAATCTCTACATCCAATCACCGATCATCCAATCTCTACATCCAATCACCGATCATCCAATCACCAATCATCCAATCTCTACATCCAATCACCAATCATCCAATCTCTACATCCAATCACCGATCATCCAATCTCTACATCCAATCACCGATTATCCAATCTCTACATCCAATCACCGATCATCCAATCTCTACATTCAATCACCGATTATCCAATCTCTACATCCAATCACCGATTATCCAATCTCTACATCCAATCACCGATCATCCAATCTCTACATCCAATCACCGATCATCCAATCACCAATCATCCAATCTCTAAATCCAATCACCAATCATCCAATCTCTACATCCAATCACCGATCATCCAATCTCTACATCCAATCACCGACGATCCAATCTCTACATCCAATCATTGATCATCCAATCTCAACATCCAATCACTGATCATCCAATCTCTACATCCAATCACCGATCATCCAATCACCGATCATCCAATCACCGATCATCCAATCTCTACATCCAATCACCGATCATCCAATCTCTACATCCAATCACCGATCATCCAATCTCTACATCCAATCACCGATCATCCAATCTCCACATCCAATCACTGACCATCCAATCTCTACATCCAATCACCGATCATCCAATCTCTACATCCAATCACCGATCATCCAATCACTGATCATCCAATCTCTACATCCATTCATTGATCATCCAATCTCTACATCCAATCACCGATCATCCAATCTCTACATCCAATCACTGATCATCCAATCTCTACATCCAATCACCGCTCATCCAATCTCTACATCCAATCACCGATCATCCAATCTCTACATCCAATCGCTGATCATCCAACCACCGATCATCCAATCTCTACATCCAATCACCGATCATCCAATCTCTACATCCAATCACCGTTCATCCAATCTCTATATCCATTCATTGATCATCCAATCTCTACATCCAATCACCGATCATCCAATCTCTACATCCAATCATTGATCATCCAATCACCGATAATCCAATCTCTACATCCAATCACCGATCATCCAATCTCTACATCCAATCACCGATCATCCAATCTCTACATCCAATCACTGATCATCCAATCTCTACATCCAATCACCGATCATCCAATCTCTACATCCAATCACCAATCATCCAATCTCTACATCCAATCACCGATCATCCAATCTCTACATCCAATCACCGCTCATCCAATCGCCAATCATCCAATCTCTACATCCAATCATCGCTCATCCAATCACTGATCATCCAATCTCTACATCCAATCACCGATCATCCAATCTCTACATCCAATCACCGCTCATCCAATCACTGATCATCCAATCTCTACTTCCAATCACCGATCATCCAATCACCAATCATCCAATCTCTACATCCAATCACCAATCATCCAATCTCTACATCCAATCACTGATCATCCAATCTCTACATCCAATCACCGATCATCCAATCTCTACATCCAATCACCGATCATCCAATCTCTACATCCAATCACTGATCATCCAATCTCTACATCCAATCACCGATCATCCAATCTCTACATCCAATCACTGATCATCCAATCTCTACATCCAATCACCGATCATCCAATCTCTACATCCAATCACCGATCATCCAATCTCTACATCCAATCACCAATCATCCAATCTCTACATCCATTCACCAATCATCCAATCACCGATCATCCAATCTCTACATCCAATCACTTATCATCCAATCTCAACATCCAATCACCGATCATCCAATCACCGATCATCCAATCTCTACATCCAATCACCGTTCATCCAATCTCTATATCCATTCATTGATCATCCAATCTCTACATCCAATTACCGATCATCCAATCTCTACATCCAATCACCAATCATCCAATCTCTACATCCATTCACCAATCATCCAATCACCGTTCATCCAATCTCTATATCCATTCATTGATCATCCAATCTCTACATCCAATCACTGATCATCCAATCACCGATCATCCAATCTCTACATCCTATCACCGTTCATCCAATCTCTATATCCATTCATTGATCATCCAATCTCTACATCCAATCACCGATCATCCAATCTCTACATCCAATCACCAATCATCCAATCTCTACATCCAATCACCGATCATCCAATCTCTACATCCAATCACCGATTATCCAATCTCTACATCCAATCACCGATCATCCAATCTCTACATTCAATCACCGATTATCCAATCTCTACATCCAATCACCGATTATCCAATCTCTACATCCAATCACCGATCATCCAATCTCTATATCCAATCACCGATCATCCAATCTCTACATCCAATCACCGATCATCCAATCTCTACATCCAATCACCAATCATCCAATCTCTAAATCCAATCACCAATCATCCAATCTCTACATCCAATCACCGACGATCCAATCTCTACATCCAATCATTGATCATCCAATCTCAACATCCAATCACTGATCATCCAATCTCTACATCCAATCACCGATCATCCAATCACCGATCATCCAATCACCGATCATCCAATCTCTACATCCAATCACCGATCATCCAATCTCTACATCCAATCACCGATCATCCAATCTCTACATCCAATCACCGATCATCCAATCTCCACATCCAATCACTGACCATCCAATCTCTACATCCAATCACCGATCATCCAATCTCTACATCCAATCACCGATCATCCAATCACTGATCATCCAATCTCTACATCCAATCACCGATCATCCAATCTCTACATCCAATCACCGATCATCCAATCTCTACATCCAATCACCAATCATCCAATCTCTACATCCAATCACCGATCATCCAATCTCTACATCCAATCACCGATCATCCAATCTCTACATCCAATCACCAATCATCCAATCACCGATCATCCAATCTCTACATCCAATCACCGATCATCCAATCTGTACATCCAATAACCGATCATCCAATCTCTACATCCATTCATTGATCATCCAATCTCTACATCCAATCACCAATCATCCAATCTCTACATCCAATCACCGATCATCCAATCTCTACATCCAATCACCGATCATCCAATCTCTACATCCAATCACCGATCATCCAATCTCTACATCCAATCACTGATCATCCAATCTCTACATCCAATCACCGATCATCCAATTACCGATCATCCAATGTCTACATCCAATCACTGATCATCCAAACACCGATCATCCAATCTCTACATCCAATCACCGATCATCCAATCTCCGATCATCCAATCTCTACATCCAATCATTGATCATCCAATCACCGATCATCCAATCTCTACATCCAATCACCGTTCATCCAATCTCTATATCCATTCATTGATCATCCAATCTCTACATCCAATCACTGATCATCCAATCACCGATCATCCAATCTCTACATCCAATCACCGTTCATCCAATCTCTACATCCAATCACCGTTCATCCAATCTCTATATCCATTCATTGATCATCCAATCTCTACATCCAATCACCGTTCATCCAATCTCTATATCCATTCATTGATCATCCAATCTCTACATCCAATCACCGATCATCCAATCTCTACATCCAATCACCGATCATCCAATCTCTACATCCAATCACTGATCATCCAATCTCTACATCCAATCACCGATCATCCAATCTCTACATCCAATCACCAATCATCCAATCACCAATCATCCAATCTCTACATTCAATCACCGATCATCCAATCTCTACATCCAATCACCGATCATCCAATCTCTACATCCAATCACTGATCATCCAATCTCTACATCCAATCACCGATCATCCAATCTCTACATCCAATCACCAATCATCCAATCTCTACATCCAATCACCGATCATCCAATCTCTACATCCAATCACCGTTCATCCAATCTCTATATCCATTCATTGATCATCCAATCTCTACATCCAATCACCGTTCATCCAATCTCTATATCCATTCATTGATCATCCAATCTCTACATCCAATCACCGATCATCCAATCTCTACATCCAATCACCGATCATCCAATCTCTACATCCAATCACTGATCATCCAATCTCTACATCCAATCACCGATCATCCAATCTCTACATCCAATCACCAATCATCCAATCACCAATCATCCAATCTCTACATTCAATCACCGATCATCCAATCTCTACATCCAATCACCGATCATCCAATCTCTACATCCAATCACTGATCATCCAATCTCTACATCCAATCACCGATCATCCAATCTCTACATCCAATCACCAATCATCCAATCTCTACATCCAATCACCGATCATCCAATCTCTACATCCAATCACCGTTCATCCAATCTCTATATCCATTCATTGATCATCCAATCTCTACATCCAATCACCGTTCATCCAATCTCTATATCCATTCATTGATCATCCAATCTCTACATCCAATCACCGATCATCCAATCTCTACATCCAATCACCGATCATCCAATCTCTACATCCAATCACTGATCATCCAATCTCTACATCCAATCACCGATCATCCAATCTCTACATCCAATCACCAATCATCCAATCACCAATCATCCAATCTCTACATTCAATCACCGATCATCCAATCTCTACATCCAATCACCGATCATCCAATCTCTACATCCAATCACCGATCATCCAATCTCTACATCCAATCACTGATCGTCCAATCTCTACATCCAATCACCAATCATCCAATCTCTACATCCAATCACCGATCATCCAATCACCATGCATCCAATCTCTACATCCAATCACCAAACATCCAATCTCTACATCCAATCACCGATCATCCAATCTCTACATCCAATCACCGATCATCCAATCACCAATCATCCAATCTCTACATCCAATCACCAATCATCCAATCTCTACATCCAATCACCGATCATCCAATCTCTACATCCAATCACCGATTATCCAATCTCTACATCCAATCACCGATCATCCAATCTCTACATTCAATCACCGATTATCCAATCTCTACATCCAATCACCGATCATCCAATCTCTACATCCAATCACCGATCATCCAATCTCTACATCCAATCACCGATCATCCAATCTCTAAATCCAATCACCAATCATCCAATCTCTACATCCAATCACCGATCATCCAATCTCTACATCCAATCACCGACGATCCAATCTCTACATCCAATCATTGATCATCCAATCTCAACATCCAATCACTGATCATCCAATCTCTTCATCCAATCACCGATCATCCAATCACCGATCATCCAATCACCGATCATCCAATCTCTACATCCAATCACCGATCATCCAATCTCTACATCCAATCACCGATCATCCAATCTCTACATCCAATCACCGATCATCCAATCTCCACATCCAATCACTGACCATCCAATCTCTACATCCAATCACTGATCATCCAATCTCTACATCCAATCACCGATCATCCAATCACTGATCATCCAATCTGTACATCCAATAACCGATCATCCAATCTCTACATCCATTCATTGATCATCCAATCTCTACATCCAATCACCGATCATCCAATCTCTACATCCAATCACCGCTCATCCAATCTCTACATCCAATCACTGATCATCCAATCTCTACATCCAATCACCGATCATCCAATCTCTACATCCAATCGCTGATCATCCAATCTCTACATCCAATCACCAATCATCCAATCTCTACATCCAATCACCGATCATCCAATCACCGATCATCCAATCTCTACATCCAATCACCGATCATCCAATCACCGATCATCCAATCTCTACATCCAATCACCGTTCATCCAATCTCTATATCCATTCATTGATCATCCAATCTCTACATCCAATCACCGATCATCCAATCTCCGATCATCCAATCTCTACATCCAATCATTGATCATCCAATCACCGATAATCCAATCTCTACATCCAATCACCGTTCATCCAATCTCTATATCCATTCATTGATCATCCAATCTCTACATCCAATCACCGATCATCCAATCTCTACATCCAATCACCGATCATCCAATCTCTACATCCAATCACCGATCATCCAATCTCTACATCCAATCACTGATCATCCAATCTCTACATCCAATCACCGATCATCCAATCTCTACATCCAATCACCAATCATCCAATCTCTACATCCAATCACCGATCATCCAATCTCTACATCCAATCACCGCTCATCCAATCGCCAATCATCCAATCTCTACATCCAATCACCGCTCATCCAATCGCCAATCATCCAATCTCTACATCCAATCACCGCTCATCCAATCACTGATCATCCAATCTCTACATCCAATCACCGATCATCCAATCTCTACATCCAATCACCGATCATCCAATCACCAATCATCCAATCTCTACATCCATTCACCAATCATCCAATCACCGATCATCCAATCTCTACATCCAATCACCGATCATCCAATCTCTACATCCAATCACCGATCATCCAATCTCTACATCCAATCACTGATCATCCAATCACCGATCATCCAATCTCTACATCCAATCACCGATCATCCAATCTCTACATCCAATCACTGATCATCCAATCTCTACATCCAATACCGATCATCCAATCTCTACATCCAATCACCGATCATCCAATCTCTACATCCAATCACCAATCATCCAATCTCTAGATCCAATCACTGATCATCCAATCTCTACATCCAATCACCGATCATCCAATCTCTACATCCAATCACCGATCATCCAATCTCTACATCCAATCACCAATCATCCAATCTCTAGATCCAATCACCGATCAACCAATCTCCACATCCAATCACCAATCATCCAATCTCTACATCCAATCACCAATCATCCAATCACTGATCATCCAATCTCTACATCCAATCACCGATCATCCAATCACCGATCATCCAATCTCTACATCCAATCACCAATCATCCAATCTCTACATCCAATCACCGATCATCCAATCTCTACATCCAATCTCTACATCCAATCACCGATCATCCAATCACCAATCATCCAATCTCTACATCCAATCACCGATCATCCAATCTCTACATCCAATCACCGATCATCCAATCTCTACATCCAATCACCAATCATCCAATCTCTACATCCAATCACCGATCATCCAATCTCTACATCCAATGTCTACATCCAATCACCGATCATCCAATCACTGATCATCCAATCTCTACATCCAATCACCGATCATCCAATCACCAATCATCCAATCTCTACATCCAATCACCAATCATCCAATCTCTACATCCAATCACCGATCACCCAATCTCTACATCCATACACCAATCATCCAATCACCAATCATCCAATCTCTACATCCAATTACCAATCATCCAATCTCTACATCCAATCACCAATCATCCAATCTCTACATCCAATCACTGATCATCCAATCTCTACATCCAATCACCGATCATCCAATCTCTACATCCAATCACCGACGATCCAATCTCTACATCCAATCACCAATCATCCAATCTCTACATCCAATCACTGATCATCCAATCTCTACATCCAATCACCAATCATCCAATCTCTACATCCAATCACCGATCATCCAATCTCTACACCCAATCACCAATCATCCAATCTCTACATCCAATCACTGATCATCCAATCTCTACATCCAATCACCGATCATCCAATCACTGATCATCCAATCTCTACATCCAATCACCGATCATCCAATCTCTACATCCAATCACTGATCATCCAATCTCTACATCCAATCACCGATCATCCAATCTCTACATCCAATCACTGATCATCCAATCTCTACATCCAATCACGATCATCCAATCTTTACATCCAATCACCGATCATCCAATCTCTACATCCAATCACGATCATCCAATCTCTACATCCAATCACCGATCATCCAATCACCGATCATCCAATCTCTACATCCAATCACCGATCATCCAATCACCGATCATCCAATCTCTACATCCAATCACGATCTTCCAATCTCTACATCCAATCACCGATCATCCAATCACCGATCATTTAATCTCTACATCCAATCACCAATCATCCAATCTCTACATCCATTCACCAATCATCCAATCACCGATCATCCAATCTCTACATCCAGTCACGATCATCCAATCTCTACATCCAATCACTACATCCAATCACCGATCATCCAATCTTTACATCCAATCACTGATCATCCAATCTCTACATCCAATCACCGATCATCCAATCTCTACATCCAATCACCGATCATCCAATCTCTACATCCAATCACGATCATCCAATCTCTACATCCAATCACTGATCATCCAATCTCTACATCCAATCACCGATCATCCAATCTCTACATCCAATCACCGATCATCCAATCTCTACATCCAATCACGATCATCCAATCTCTACATCCAGTCACGATCATCCAATCTCTACATCCAATTACCTATCATCCAATCTCTACATCCAATCACTACATCCAATCACCGATCATCCAATCTCTACATCCAATCACTGATCATCCAATCTCTACATCCAATCACCGATCATCCAATCTCTACATCCAATCACGATCATCCAATCTCTACATCCAATCACTGATCATCCAATCTCTACATCCAATCACCGATCATCCAATCTCTACATCCAATCACCGATCATCCAATCTCTACATCCAATCACCGATCATCCAATCTCTACATCCAATCACTGATCATCCAATCTCTACATCCAATCACTGATCATCCAATCTCTACATCCAATCACCGATCATCCAATTACCGATCATCCAATCTCTACATCCAATCACGATCATCCAATCTCTACATCCAATCACTGATCATCCAATCTCTACATCCAATCACCGATCATCCAATCTCTACATCCAATCACCGATCATCCAATCTCTACATCCAATCACCGATCATCCAATCTCCGATCATCCAATCTCTACATCCAATCATTGATCATCCAATCACCGATCATCCAATCTCTACATCCAATCACCGTTCATCCAATCTCTATATCCATTCATTGATCATCCAATCTCTACATCCAATCACTGATCATCCAATCACCGATCATCCAATCTCTACATCCAATCACCGTTCATCCAATCTCTACATCCAATCACCGTTCATCCAATCTCTATATCCATTCATTGATCATCCAATCTCTACATCCAATCACCGTTCATCCAATCTCTATATCCATTCATTGATCATCCAATCTCTACATCCAATCACCGATCATCCAATCTCTACATCCAATCACCGTTCATCCAATCTCTATATCCATTCATTGATCATCCAATCTCTACATCCAATCACCGATCATCCAATCTCTACATCCAATCACCAATCATCCAATCACCAATCATCCAATCTCTACATTCAATCACCGATCATCCAATCTCTACATCCAATCACCGATCATCCAATCTCTACATCCAATCACCGATCATCCAATCTCTACATCCAATCACCGATCGTCCAATCTCTACATCCAATCACCAATCATCCAATCTCTACATCCAATCACCGATCATCCAATCACCAATCATCCAATCTCTACATCCAATCACCGATCATCCAATCTCTACATCCAATCACCGATCATCCAATCACCAATCATCCAATCTCTACATCCAATCACCAATCATCCAATCTCTACATCCAATCACCGATCATCCAATCTCTACATCCAATCACCGATTATCCAATCTCTACATCCAATCACCGATCATCCAATCTCTACATTCAATCACCGATTATCCAATCTCTACATCCAATCACCGATCATCCAATCTCTACATCCAATCACCGATCATCCAATCTCTACATCCAATCACCGATCATCCAATCTCTAAATCCAATCACCAATCATCCAATCTCTACATCCAATCACCGATCATCCAATCTCTACATCCAATCATTGATCATCCAATCTCAACATCCAATCACTGATCATCCAATCTCTACATCCAATCACCGATCATCCAATCACCGATCATCCAATCACCGATCATCCAATCTCTACATCCAATCACCGATCATCCAATCTCTACATCCAATCACCGATCATCCAATCTCTACATCCAATCACCGATCATCCAATCTCCACATCCAATCACTGACCATCCAATCTCTACATCCAATCACCGATCATCCAATCTCTACATCCAATCATTGATCATCCAATCTCTACATCCAATCACCGATCATCCAATCTCCACATCCAATCACTGACCATCCAATCTCTACATCCAATCACCGATCATCCAATCTCCACATCCAATCACTGACCATCCAATCTCTACATCCAATAACCGATCATCCAATCTCTACATCCATTCATTGATCATCCAATCTCTACATCCAATCACCGATCATCCAATCTCTACATCCAATCACCGATCATCCAATCTCTACATCCAATCGCTGATCATCCAATCTCTACATCCAATCACCGCTCATCCAATCTCTACATCCAATCACCGATCATCCAATCTCTACATCCATTCATTGATCATCCAATCTCTACATCCAATCACCGATCATCCAATCTCTACATCCAATCACCGATCATCCAATCTCTACATCCAATCACTGATCATCCAATCTCTACATCCAATCACCGCTCATCCAATCTCTACATCCAATCACCGATCATCCAATCTCTACATCCAATCACTGATCATCCAATCTCTACATCCAATCACCGCTCATCCAATCTCTACATCCAATCACCGATCATCCAATCTCTACATCCAATCACCGATCATCCAATCACCGATCATCCAATCTCTACATCCAATCACCGTTCATCCAATCTCTATATCCATTCATTGATCATCCAATCTCTACATCCAATCACCGATCATCCAATCTCCGATCATCCAATCTCTACATCCAATCATTGATCATCCAATCACCGATAATCCAATCTCTACATCCAATCACCGTTCATCCAATCTCTATATCCATTCATTGATCATCCAATCTCTACATCCAATCACCGATCATCCAATCTCTACATCCAATCACCGATCATCCAATCTCTACATTCAATCACCGATCATCCAATCTCTACATCCAATCACTGATCATCCAATCTCTACATCCAATCACCGATCATCCAATCTCTACATCCAATCACCAATCATCCAATCTCTACATCCAATCACCGATCATCCAATCTGTACATCCAATCACCGCTCATCCAATCGCCAATCATCCAATCTCTACATCCAATCACCGCTCATCCAATCGCCAATCATCCAATCTCTACATCCAATCACCGCTCATCCAATCACTGATCATCCAATCTCTACATCCAATCACCGATCATCCAATCTCTACATCCAATCACCGATCATCCAATCACCAATCATCCAATCTCTACATCCATTCACCAATCATCCAATCACCGATCATCCAATCTCTACATCCAATCACCGATCATCCAATCTCTACATCCAATCACCGATCATCCAATCTCTACATCCAATCACCGATCATCCAATCTCTACATCCAATCACTGATCATCCAATCACCGATCATCCAATCTCTACATCCAATCACCGATCATCCAATCTCTACATCCAATCACTGATCATCCAATCTCTACATCCAATCACCGATCATCCAATCTCTACATCCAATCACCGATCATCCAATCTCTACATCCAATCACCAATCATCCAATCTCTAGATCCAATCACTGATCATCCAATCTCTACATCCAATCACCGATCATCCAATCTCTACATCCAATCACCGATCATCCAATCTCTACATCCAATCACCGATCATCCAATCTCTACATCCAATCACCGATCATCCAATCTCTACATCCAATCACCAATCATCCAATCTCTACATCCAATCACCAATCATCCAATCACTGATCATCCAATCTCTACATCCAATCACCGATCATCCAATCACCGATCATCCAATCTCTACATCCAATCACCAATCATCCAATCTCTACATCCAATCACCGATCATCCAATCTCTACATCCAATCTCTACATCCAATCACCGATCATCCAATCACCAATCATCCAATCTCTACATCCAATCACCGATCATCCAATCTCTACATCCAATCACCGATCATCCAATCTCTACATCCAATCACCAATCATCCAATCTCTACATCCAATCACCGATCATCCAATCTCTACATCCAATGTCTACATCCAATCACCGATCATCCAATCACTGATCATCCAATCTCTACATCCAATCACCGATCATCCAATCACCAATCATCCAATCTCTACATCCAATCACCAATCATCCAATCTCTACATCCAATCACCGATCACCCAATCTCTACATCCATACACCAATCATCCAATCACCAATCATCCAATCTCTACATCCAATCACTTATCATCCAATCTCAAAATCCAATCACTGATCATCCAATCTCTACATCCAATCACCGATCATCCAATCTCTACATCCAATCACCGACGATCCAATCTCTACATCCAATCACCAATCATCCAATCTCTACATCCAATCACTGATCATCCAATCTCTACATCCAATCACCAATCATCCAATCTCTACATCCAATCACCGATCATCCAATCTCTACACCCAATCACCAATCATCCAATCTCTACATCCAATCACTGATCATCCAATCTCTACATCCAATCACCGATCATCCAATCACAAATCATCCAATCTCTACATCCAATCACTGATCATCCAATCTCTACATCCAATCACCAATCATCCAATCTCTACATCCAATCACCGATCATCCAATCTCTACACCCAATCACCAATCATCCAATCTCTACATCCAATCACCGATCATCCAATCTCTACATCCAATCACCGACGATCCAATCTCTACATCCAATCACCAATCATCCAATCTCTACATCCAATCACTGATCATCCAATCTCTACATCCAATCACCAATCATCCAATCTCTACATCCAATCACTGATCATCCAATCTCTACATCCAATCACCAATCATCCAATCTCTACATCCAATCACCAATCATCCAATCTCTACATCCAATCACCAATCATCCAATCTCTACATCCAATCACTGATCATCCAATCTCTACATCCAATCACCGATCATCCAATCACAAATCATCCAATCTCTACATCCAATCACCGATCATCCAATCTCTACATCCAATCACCAATCATCCAATCTCTACATACAATCACCGATCATCCAATCACAAATCATCCAATCTCTACATCCAATCACTGATCGTCCAATCTCTACATCCAATCACCGATCATCCAATCTCTACATCCAATCACCAATCATCCAATCTCTACATACAATCACCAATCATCCATTCACTGATCGTCCAATCTCTACATCCAATCACTGATCATCCAATCTCTACATCCAATCACCGATCATCCAATCTCTACATCCAATCACTGATCATCCAATCTCTACATCCAATCACGATCATCCAATCTCTACATCCAATCACTGATCATCCAATCTTTACATCCAATCACCGATCATCCAATCTCTACATCCAATCATCAATCCTCCAATCTCTACATCCATTAACCAATCATCCAATCACCGATCATCCAATCTCTACATCCAATCACGATCATCCAATCTCTACATCCAATCACCGATCATCCAATCACCGATCATTTAATCTCTACATCCAATCACCAATCATCCAATCTCTACATCCATTCACCAATCATCCAATCACCGATCATCCAATCTCTACATCCAATCACGATCATCCAATCTCTACATCCAATCACTGATCATCCAATCTCTACATCCAATCACCGATCGTCCAATCTCTACATCCAATCACCGATCATCCAATCTCTACATCCAATCACCAATCATCCAATCACCGATCATCCAATCTCTACATCCAATCACTGATCATCCAATCTCTACATCCAATCACCGATCATCCAATCTCTACATCCAATCACTGATCATCCAATCTCTACATCCAATCACCGATCATCCAATCTCTACATCCAATCACCGATCATCCAATCTCTACATCCAATCACTGATCATCCAATCTCTACATCCAATCACTGATCATCCAATCACCGATCATCCAATCTTTACATCCAATCACTGATCATCCAATCTCTACATCCAATCACGATCATCCAATCTCTACATCCAATTACCTATCATCCAATCTCTACATCCAATCACCGATCATCCAATCTCAACATCCAATCACCGATCATCCAATCTCTACATCCAATCACCGATCATCCAATCTCTACATCCAATCACCGATCATCCAATCTCTACATCCAATCACTGATCATCCAATCTCTACATCCAATCACCGATCGTCCAATCTCTACATCCAATCACCGATCATCCAAACTCTACATCCAATCTCTAAATCCAATCACTGATCATCCAATCTCTACATCCAATCACCGATCATCCAATCTCTACATCCAATCACCAATCTTTTAATCTCTACATCCAATCACCGATCATCCAATCTCTACATCCAATCACGAATCATCCAATCTCAACATCCAATCACCGATCATCCAATCTCTATATCCGATCATCCAATCTGTACATCCAATTACCGATCATCCAATCATCGATCATCCAATCTCTACATCCAATCACCGATCATCCAATCTCTACATCCAATCACAAATCATCCAGTCTCTACATCCAATCACCGATCATCCAATCTTTACATCCAATCACTGATCATCCAATCTCTACATCCAATCACCGATCATCCAATCTCTACATCCAATCACCGATCATCCAATCTCTACATCCAATCACCGATCATCCAATCTCTACATCCAATCACCGATCATCCAATCACCGATAATCCAATCTCTACATCCAATCACTGATAATCCAATCTCTACATCCAATCACCGATCATCCAATCTCTACATCCAATCACCGATAATCCAATCTCTACATCCAATCACCGATCATCCAATCTCTACATCCAATCACCGATCATCTAATCTCTACATCCAATCACCGATCATCCAATCTCTATATCCAATCACCGATCATCCAATCTCTACATCCAATCTCTACATCCAATCACCGATCATCCAATCACCAATCATCCAATCTCTACATCCAATCACCGATCATCCAATCACCGATCATCCAATCTCCACATCCAATCACCGATCATCCAATCACCGATCATCCAATCTCCACATCCAATCACCGATCATCCAATCACCGATCATCTAATCTCTACATCCAATCACCGATCATCCAATCTCCACATCCAATCACCGATCATCCAATCACCAATCATCCAATCTCAACATCCAATCACCGATCATCCAATCACCGATCATCCAATCTCTACATCCAATCACCGGTCATCCAATCTGTACATCCAATCACCGATCATCCAATCTCTACATGCAATCATCGATCATCCAATCTCTACATCCAATCACCGATCATCCAATCTCTACATCCAATCACCGGTCATCCAATCTCTACATCCAATCACCGATCATCCAATCTCTACATCCAATCACCGATCATCCAATCTCTACATCCAATCACCGATCATCCAATCTCTACATCCAATCACCGATTATCCAATCTCAACATCCAATCACCGATCATCCAATCTCTAAATCCAATCACCGATTATCCAATCTCTACATCCAATCACCGATTATCCAATCTTATCATCCAATCTCTACATCCAATCACCGATCATCCAATCTCTACATCCAATCACCGATCATCCAATCTCAACATCCAATCACCGATTATTTTATCTCTACATCCAATCATCGATCACCCAATCTCTAAATCCAATCACCGATTATCCAATCTTTTCATCCAATCACCGATCATCCAATCTCTAAATCCAATTACCGATTATCCAATCTCTACATCCAATCACCGATCATCCAATCTCTACATCCAATCTCTAAATCCAATCACTGATTATCCAATCTCTACATCCAATCACCGATAATCCAATCTCTACATCCAATCACCGATCATCCAATCTCTACATCCAATCACCGATCATCTAATCTCTACATCCAATCACCGATCATCCAATCTCTATATCCAATCACCGATCATCCAATCTCTACATCCAATCACCGATCATCCAATCTCTACATCCAATCTCTACATCCAATCACCGATCATCCAATCACCAATCATCCAATCTCTACATCCAATCACCGATCATCCAATCACCGATCATCCAATCTCTACATCCAATCACCGATAATCCAATCTCTACATCCAATCACCGATCATCCAATCTCTACATCCAATCACCGATCATCCAATCTCTACATCCAATCTCTAAATCCAATCACTGATTATCCAATCTCTACATCCAATCACCGATCATCCAATCTCTACATCCAATCACCGATCATCCAATCTCTACATCCAATGGTTGATCATCCAATGAACAATCATATAATCAGTCAGGAACCCCCACACAGGCAGACACCCCAGTCCGGTATAATGACCCCCATGTGACGGAGAACCCTCATTGTCTCTTGCAGCGCTTCCCCTGGGGTGACGGCAATCACTCTCTCTTCCACAATTCACACGCCAACCCACTTCCCTCCGGATACGAGGAGTCGCACCACAAGCACTGATCCGGAACCTGCACAGGAGCCCCATGAAGGGGACCCCATACACGTATTGTATGAGCTTTAATAAAAGCATAACTGAATTGTGTCGTGTCCTGTCTCTTCCAGGATCCGAGGGTTCTGGGTAATGACCTGACCGGAGGGTTCTGACCGGAGGATTCTGTGTAATGACCTGACCGGAGGGTTCTGACCGGAGGGTTCTGACCGGAGGGTTCTGGGTAATGACCTGACCAGAGGGTTCTGGGTAATGACCTGACCAGAGGGTTCTGGGTAATGACCTGACCGGAGGGTTCTGGGTAATGACCTGACCACAGGGTTCTGGGTAATGACCTGAAAAGAGGGTTCTGGGTAATGACCTGACCAGAGGGTTCTGGGTAATGACCTGAAAGGAGGGTTCTGGGTAATGACCTGACCGGAGGGTTCTGGGTAATGACCTGACCAGAGGGTTCTGGGTAATGACCTGAAAAGAGGGTTCTGGGTAATGACCTGACCGGAGGGTTCTGGGTAATGACCTGACCGGAGGGTTCTGGGTAATGACCTGACCGGAGGGTTCTGGGTAATGACCTGACCGGAGGGTTCTGGGTAATGACCTGACCGGAGGGTTCTGGGTAATGACCTGACCGGAGGGTTCTGGGTAATGACCTGACCGGAGGGTTCTGGGTAATGACCTGGCCGGAGGGTTCTGCGTAATGACCTGACCGGAGGGTTTTGGGTAATGACCTGACCGGAGGGTTCTGGGTAATGACCTGACCGGAGGGTTCTGGGTAATGACCTGACCGGAGGGTTCTGGGTAATGACCTGACCGGAGGGTTCTGGGTAATGACCTGGCCGGAGGGTTCTGCGTAATGACCTGACCGGAGGGTTCTGGGTAATGACCTGACCGGAGGGTTTTGGGTAATGACCTGACCGGAGGGTTCTGGGTAATGACCTGACCGGAGGGTTTTGGGTAATGACCTGACCGGAGGGTTCCGGGTAATGACCAGACCGGAGGGTTCTGATCGGAGAGTTCTGTGTAATGACCTGACCGGAGGGTTCTGGGTAATGACCTGACCGGAGGGTTCTGTGTAATGACCTGACCGGAGGGTTCTGGGTAATAACCTGACCGGGGGGTTCTGGGTAATTACCTGACCGGAGGGTTCTGGGTAATGACCTGACCGGAGGGTTCTGTGTAATGATCTGACCGGAGGGTTCTGGGTAATGACCTGACCGGAGGGTTCTGGGTAATGACCTGACCTGAGGGTTCTGTGTAATGACCTGACCGGAGGGTATTGGGTAATGACCTGACCGGAGGGTTCTGGGTAATGACCTGACCGGAGGGTATTGGGTAAAGACCTGACCGGAGGGTTCTGGGTAATGACCTGACTGGAGGGTTCTGGGTAATGACCTGACTGGAGGGTTCTGTGTAATGACCTGACTGGAGGGTATTGGGTAATGACCTGACCGGATGGTTCTGTGTAATGACCTGACCGGAGAGATCTGGGAAATGACCTGGACGGAGGGTTCTGTGTAATGACCTGACCGGAGGGTTCTGATCGGAGGGTTCTGTGTAATGACCTGACCGGAGGGTTCTGGGTAATAACCTGACCGGAGGGTTCTGGGTAATGACCTGACCGGAGGGTTCTGGGTAATAACCTGACCGGGGGTTCTGGGTAATGACCTGACCGGAGGGTTCTGATCGGAGGGTTCTGTGTAATGACCTGACTGGAGGGTTCTGGGTAATGACCTGACCGGAGGGTTCTGTGTAATGACCTGACCGGGGGGTTCTGGGTAATAACCGGACCGGGGGGTTCTGGGTAATGACCTGACTGGAGGGTTCTGTGTAATGACCTGACCGGAGGGTTCTGGGTAATGACCTGACTGGAGGGTTCTGGGTAATGACCTGACTGGAGGGTTCTGGGTAATGACCTGACCGGAGGGTTCTGGGTAATGACCTGACCGGAGGGTTCTAGGTAATGACCTGACCGGAGGGTTCCGGGTAATGACCTGACCGGCGGGTTCTGATCGGAGAGTTCTGTGTAATGACCTGACCGGAGGGTTCTGGGTAATGACCTGACCGGAGGGTTCTGTGTAATGACCTGACCGGAGGGTTCTGGGTAATGACCTGACCAGAGGGTTCTGTGTAATGACCTGACCGGAGGGTTCCGGGTAATGACCTGACCGGAGGTTTCTGATCGGAGGATTCTGTGTAATGACCTGACCGGAGGGTTCTGATCGGAGGATTCTGTGTAATGACCTGACCGGAGGGTTCTGGGTAATGACCTGGACGGAGGGTTCTGTGTAATGACCTGACCGGAGGGTTCTGGGTAATGACCTGACTGGAAGGTTCTGTGTAATGACCTGACCGGAGGGTTCTGACTGGAGGATTCTGGGTAATGACCAGACCAGGGATTATTGAGTAATGACCTGACCGGAGGGTTCTGGGTAATGACCTGACTGGAGGGTTCTGGGTAATGACCTGACTGAAGGGTTCTGGGTAATAACCTGACTGGAGGGTATTGAGTAATGACCTGACCGGAGGGTTCTGTGTAATGACCTGACCGGAGGGTTCTGGGTAATGACCTGACCGGAAGGTTCTGGGTAATGACCTGGCCGGAGGGTTCTGGGTAATGACCTGACCGGAGGGTTCTGTGTAATGACCTGACTGGAGGGTTCCGGGTAATGACCGGAGGGTATTGGGTAATGACCTGACCGGAGGGTTCTTGGTAATGACCTGACCGGAGGGTTCTGGGTAATGACCTGACCGGGGGTTCTGGGTAATGACCTGACCGGAGGGTTCTGGGTAATGACCTGACTGGAGGGTTCTGGGTAATGACCTGACCGGAGGGTTCTCTGTAATGACCTGACGGGAGGGTATTGGGTAGTGACCTGACCGGAGGGTTCTGTGTAATGACCTGACTGGAGGGTTCTGTGTAATGACCTGACTGGAGGGTTCTGTGTAATGACCTGACCGGAGGGTTCTGTGTAATGACCTGACCGGAGAGATCTGGGTAATGACCTGGACGGAGGGTTCTGGGTAATTACCTGACCAGAGGGTTCTGGGTAATGACCTGACCAGAGGATTCTGGGTAATGACCTGACCAGGGATTATTGAGTAATGACCTGACCGGAGGGTTCTGGGTAATGACCTGACTGGAGGGTTCTGGGTAATGACCTGACTGAAGGGTTCTGGGTAATGACCTGGCCGGAGGGTTCTGTGTAATGACCTGACCGGAGGGTTCTGGGTAATGACCTGACCGGAGGGTTCTGGGAAATGACCTGACCTTAGGGTTCTGGGTAATAACCTGACCAGAGGATTCTGGGTAATGACCTGACCAGGGATTATTGAGTAATGACCTGACCGGAGGGTTCTGGGTAATGACCTGACTGGAGGGTTCTGGGTAATGACCTGACTGAAGGGTTCTGGGTAATGACCTGGCCGGAGGGTATTGAGTAATGACCTGACCGGAGGGTTCTGTGTAATGACCTGACCGGAGGGTTCTGGGTAATGACCTGACCGGAGGGTTCTGGGTAATGACCTGGCTGGAGGGTTCTAGGTAATGACCTGACCGGAGGGTTCCGGGTAATGACCTGACTGGAGGGTTCCGGGTAATGACCGGAGGGTATTGGGTAATGACCTGACCGGAGGGTTCCGGGTAATGACCTGACCGGAGGGTTCTGGGTAATGACCTGACTGGAGGGTTCCGGGTAATGACCGGAGGGTATTGGGTAATGACCTGACCGGAGGGTTCTGGGTAATGACCTGACCGGAGGTTTCTGGGTAATGACCTGAACGGAGGGTTCCGGGTAATGACCTGACTGGAGGGTTCTGATCGGAGGATTCTGTGTAATGACCTGACCGGAGGGTTCTGTGTAATGACCTGCCTGGAGGGTTCTGACTGGAGGATTCTGGGTAATGACCTGACCAGGGATTATTGAGTAATGACCTGTCCGGAGGGTTCTGGGTAATGACCTGACTGGAGGGTTCTGGGTAATGACCTGACTGAAGGGTTCTGGGTAATGACCTGACCGGAGGGTATTGAGTAATGACCTGACCGGAGGGTTCTGTGTAATGACCTGACCGGAGGGTTCTGGGTAATGACCTGACCGGAGGGTTCTGGGTAATGACCTGGCCGGAGGGTTCTGGGTAATGACCTGACCGGAGGGTTCCGGGTAATGACCTGGCCGGAGGGTTCTGTGTAATGACCTGACCGGAGGGTTCTGGGTAATGACCTGACCGGAGGGTTCTGGGTAATGACCTGACCGGAGGGTTCTGGGTAATGACCTGACCGGAGGGTTCTGGGTAATGACCTGACCAGAGGGTTCTGGGTAATGACCTGGACGGAGGGTTCTGTGTAATGACCTGACCGGAGGGTTCTGATCGGAGGATTCTGTGTAATGACCTGACCGGAGGTTTCTGGGTAATGACCTGACTGGAGGGTTCTGTGTAATGACCTGACCGGAGGGTTCTGTGTAATGACCTGGCCGGAGGGTTCTGTGTAATGACCTGACCGGAGGGTTCTGAATGGAGGATTCTGGGTAATGACCTGACCAGGGATTATTGAGTAATGACCTGACCGGCGGGTTCTGGGTAATGACCTGACTGGAGGGTTCTGGGTAATGACCTGACTGAAGGGTTCTGGGTAATGACCTGGCCGGAGGGTATTGAGTAATGACCTGACCGGAGGGTTCTGGGTAATGACCTGACCGGAGGGTTCTGGGTAATGACCTGACCGGAGGGTTCTGGGTAATGACCTGACCGGAGGGTTCTGGGTAATGACCTGGCCGGAGGGTTCTGGGTAATGACCTGACCGGAGGGTTCCGGGTAATGACCTGACTGGAGGGTTCCGGGTAATGACTGGAGGGTATTGGGTAATGACCTGACCGGAGGGTTCCGGGTAATGACCTGGCCGGAGGGTTCTGGGTAATGACCTGACTGGAGAGTTCCGGGTAATGACCGGAGGGTATTGGGTAATGACCTGACCGGAGGGTTCTGGGTAATGACCTGACCGGAGGTTTCTGGGTAATGACCTGAACGGAGGGTTCCGGGTAATGACCTGACTGGAGGGTTCTGATCGGAGGATTCTGTGTAATGACCTGACCGGAGGGTTCTGTGTAATGACCTGACCGGAGGGTTCTGGGTAATGACCTGACCGGAGGGTTCTGGGAAATGACCTGACCTTAGGGTTCTGGGTAATAACCTGACCAGAGGATTCTGGGTAATGACCTGACCAGGGATTATTGAGTAATGACCTGACCGGAGGGTTCTGGGTAATGACCTGACTGGAGGGTTCTGGGTAATGACCTGACTGAAGGGTTCTGGGTAATGACCTGGCCGGAGGGTATTGAGTAATGACCTGACCGGAGGGTTCTGTGTAATGACCTGACCGGAGGGTTCTGGGTAATGACCTGACCGGAGGGTTCTGGGTAATGACCTGGCTGGAGGGTTCTGGGTAATGACCTGACCGGAGGGTTCCGGGTAATGACCTGACTGGAGGGTTCTGGGTAATGACCGGAGGGTATTGGGTAATGACCTGACCGGAGGGTTCCGGGTAATGACCTGGCCGAAGGGTTCTGTGTAATGACCTGACCGGAGGGTTCTGGGTAATGACCTGACTGGAGGGTTCCGGGTAATGACCGGAGGGTATTGGGTAATGACCTGACCGGAGGGTTCTGGGTAATGACCTGACCGGAGGTTTCTGGGTAATGACCTGAACGGAGGGTTCCGGGTAATGACCTGACCGGAGGGTTCTGATCGGAGGATTCTGTGTAATGACCTGACCGGAGGGTTCTGTGTAATGACCTGCCTGGAGGGTTCTGACTGGAGGATTCTGGGTAATGACCTGACCAGGGATTATTGAGTAATGACCTGTCCGGAGGGTTCTGGGTAATGACCTGACTGGAGGGTTCTGGGTAATGACCTGACTGAAGGGTTCTGGGTAATGACCTGACCGGAGGGTATTGAGTAATGACCTGACCGGAGGGTTCTGTGTAATGACCTGACCGGAGGGTTCTGGGTAATGACCTGACCGGAGGGTTCTGGGTAATGACCTGGCCGGAGCGTTCTGGGTAATGACCTGACCGGAGGGTTCCGGGTAATGACCTGGCCGGAGGGTTCTGTGTAATGACCTGACCGGAGGGTTCTGGGTAATGACCTGACCGGAGGGTTCTGGGTAATGACCTGACCGGAGGGTTCTGGGTAATGACCTGACCAGAGGGTTCTGGGTAATGACCTGGACGGAGGGTTCTGTGTAATGACCTGACCGGAGGGTTCTGATCGGAGGATTCTGTGTAATGACCTGACCGGAGGGTTCTGGGTAATGACCTGACTGGAGGGTTCTGTGTAATGACCTGACCGGAGGGTTCTGTGTAATGACCTGGCCGGAGGGTTCTGTGTAATGACCTGACCGGAGGGTTCTGACTGGAGGATTCTGGGTAATGACCTGACCAGGGATTATTGAGTAATGACCTGACCGGAGGGTTCTGGGTAATGACCTGACTGGAGGGTTCTGGGTAATGACCTGACTGAAGGGTTCTGGGTAATGACCTGGCCGGAGGGTATTGAGTAATGACCTGACCGGAGGGTTCTGGGTAATGACCTGACCGGAGGGTTCTGGGTAATGACCTGACCGGAGGGTTCTGGGTAATGACCTGGCCGGAGGGTTCTGGGTAATGACCTGACCGGAGGGTTCCGGGTAATGACCTGACTGGAGGGTTCCGGGTAATGACTGGAGGGTATTGGGTAATGACCTGACCGGAGGGTTCCGGGTAATGACCTGGCCGGAGGGTTCTGGGTAATGACCTGACTGGAGAGTTCCGGGTAATGACCGGAGGGTATTGGGTAATGACCTGACCGGAGGGTTCTGGGTAATGACCTGACCGGAGGTTTCTGGGTAATGACCTGAACGAAGGGTTCCGGGTAATGACCTGACCGGAGGGTTCTGATCGGAGGATTCTGTGTAATGACCTGACCGGAGGGTTCTGTGTAATGACCTGACCGGAGGGTTCTGACTGGAGGATTCTGGGTAATGACCTGACCAGGGATTATTGAGTAATGACCTGACCGGAGGGTTCTGGGTACTGACCTGACTGGAGGGTTCTGGGTAATGACCTGACTGAAGGGTTCTGAGTAATGACCTGACCGGAGGGTATTGAGTAATGACCTGACCGGAGGGTTCTGTGTAATGACCTGACCGGAGGGTTCTGGGTAATGACCTGGCCGGAGGGTTCTGGGTAATGACCTGACCGGAGGGTTCCGGGAAATGACCTGGCCGGAGGGTTCTGTGTAATGACCTGACCGGAGGGTTCTGGGTAATGACATGACCGGAGGGTTCTGTGTAATGACCTGACTGGAGGGTTCCGGGTAATGACCGGAGGGTATTGGGTAATGACCTGACCGGAGGGTTCTGGGTAATGACCTGACCGGAGGGTTCTGGGTAATGACCTGACCGGAGGGTTCTGGGTAATGACCTGACCGGAGGGTTCTGGGTAATGACCTGACCGGAGGGTTCTGGGTAATGACCTGACCAGAGGGTTCTGGGTAATGACCTGACCGGAGGGTTCTGGGTAATGACCTAACCGGAGGGTTCTGTGTAATGACCTGACGGGAGGGTATTGGGTAATGACCTGACCGGAGGGTTCTGGGTAATGACCTGACCGGAGGGTTCTGGGTAATGACCTGACTGGAGGGTTCTGTGTAATGACCTGACCGGAGGGTTCTGTGTAATGACCTTACCGGAGAGATCTGGGTAATGACCTGGACGGAGGGTTCTGTGTAATGACCTGACCGGAGGGCTCTGGGTAATCACCTGACCGGAGGGTTCTGGGTAATGACCTGACCGGAGGGTTCTGGGTAATGACCTGACCGGAGGGTTCTGGGTAATGACCTGGACGGAGGGTTCTGTGTAATGACCTGACCGGAGGGTTCTGATCGGAGGATTCTGTGTAATAACCTGACCGGAGGGTTCCGGGTAATGACCTGGCCGGAGGGTATTGAGTAATGACCTGACCGGAGGGTTCTGTGTAATGACCTGACCGGAGGGTTCCGGGTAATGACCTGACCGGAGGGTTCTGGATAATGACCTGACTGAAGGGTTCTGGGTAATGACCTGGCCGGAGGGTATTGAGTAATGGCCTGACCGGAGGGTTCTGTGTAATGACCTGACCGGAGGGTTCTGGGTAATGACCTGACCGGAGGGTTCTGGGTAATGACCTGACCGGAGGGTTCTGGGTAATGACCTGGCCGGAGGGTTCTGGGTAATGACCTGACCGGAGGGTTCCGGGTAATGACCTGACTGGAGGGTTCCGGGTAATGACTGGCGGGTATTGGGTAATGACCTGACCGGAGGGTTCCGGGTAATGACCTGGCCGGAGGGTTCTGTGTAATGACCTGACCGGAGGGTTCTGTGTAATGACCTGACCGGAGGGTTCTGGGTAATGACCTGAATGGAGAGTTCCGGGTAATGACCGGAGGGTATTGGGTAATGACCTGACCGGAGGGTTCTGGGTAATGACCTGACCGGAGGTTTCTGGGTAATGACCTGAACGAAGGGTTCTGGGTAATGACCTGACCGGAGGGTTCTGGGTAATGACCTGACCGGAGGGTTCTGGGTAATGACCTGACTGGAGGGTTCTGGGTAATGACCTGACCGGAGGGTTCTGGGTAATGACCTGACCGGAGGGTTCTGGGTAATGACCTGACCAGACGGTTCTGGGTAATGACCTGACCGGAGGGTTCTGGGTAATGACCTAACCGGAGGGTTCTGTGTAATGACCTGACGGGAGGGTATTGGGTAATGACCTGACCGGAGGGTTCTGGGTAATGACCTGACCGGAGGGTTCTGGGTAATGACCTGACTGGAGGGTTCTGTGTAATGACCTGACCGGAGGGTTCTGTGTAATGACCTTACCGGAGAGATCTGGGTAATGACCTGGACGGAGGGTTCTGTGTAATGACCTGACCGGAGGGCTCTTGGTAATGACCTGACCGGAGGGTTCTGGGTAATGACCTGACCGGAGGGTTCTGGGTAATGACCTGACTGAAGGGTTCTGGGTAATGACCTGACCGGAGGGTTCCGGGTAATGACCTGACTGGAGGGTTCCGGGTAATGACTGGAGGGTATTGGGTAATGACCTGACCGGAGGGTTCCGGGTAATGACCTGGCCGGAGGGTTCTGTGTAATGACCTGACCGGAGGGTTCTGGGTAATGACCTGACTGGAGAGTTCCGGGTAATGACCGGAGGGTATTGGGTAATGACCTGACTGGAGGGTTCTGGGTAATGACCTGACCGGAGGTTTCTGGGTAATGACCTGAACGAAGGGTTCCGGGTAATGACCTGACCGGAGGGTTCTGATCGGAGGATTCTGTGTAATGACCTGACCGGAGGGTTCTGTGTAATGACCTGACCGGAGGGTTCTGACTGGAGGATTCTGGGTAATGACCTGACCAGGGATTATTGAGTAATGACCTGACCGGAGGGTTCTGGGTACTGACCTGACTGGAGGGTTCTGGGTAATGACCTGACTGAAGGGTTCTGGGTAATGACCTGACCGGAGGGTTCTGTGTAATGACCTGACCGGAGGGTTCTGGGTAATGACCTGACCGGAGGGTTCTGGGTAATGACCTGGCCAGAGGGTTCTGGGTAATGACCTGACAGGAGGGTTCCGGGTAATGACCTGGCCAGAGGGTTCTGTGTAATGACCTGACCGGAGGGTTCTGGGTAATGACATGACCGGAGGGTTCTGTGTAATGACCTGACTGGAGGGTTCCGGGTAATGACTGGAGGGTATTGGGTAATGACCTGACCGGAGGGTTCTGGGTAATGACCTGACCGGAGGTTCTGGGTAATGACCTGACTGGAGGGTTCTGGGTAATGACCTGACCGGAGGGTTCTGGGTAATGACCTGACCGGAGGGTTCTGGGTAATGACCTGACCAGAGGGTTCTGGGTAATGACCTGACCGGAGGGTTCTGGGTAATGACCTAACCGGAGGGTTCTGTGTAATGACCTGACGGGAGGGTATTGGGTAATGACCTGACCGGAGGGTTCTGGGTAATGACCTGACCGGAGGGTTCTGGGTAATGACCTGACTGGAGGGTTCTGTGTAATGACCTGACCGGAGGGTTCTGTGTAATGACCTTACCGGAGAGATCTGGGTAATGACCTGGACGGAGGGTTCTGTGTAATGACCTGACCGGAGGGCTCTTGGTAATGACCTGACCGGAGGGTTCTGGGTAATGACCTGACCGGAGGGTTCTGGGTAATGACCTGACTGAAGGGGTTCTGGGTAATGACCTGACCGGAGGGTTCCGGGTAATGACCTGACTGGAGGGTTCCGGGTAATGACTGGAGGGTATTGGGTAATGACCTGACCGGAGGGTTCCGGGTAATGACCTGGCCGGAGGGTTCTGTGTAATGACCTGACCGGAGGGTTCTGGGTAATGACCTGACTGGAGAGTTCCGGGTAATGACCGGAGGGTATTGGGTAATGACCTGACCGGAGGGTTCTGGGTAATGACCTGACCGGAGGTTTCTGGGTAATGACCTGAACGAAGGGTTCCGGGTAATGACCTGACCGGAGGGTTCTGATCGGAGGATTCTGTGTAATGACCTGACCGGAGGGTTCTGTGTAATGACCTGACCGGAGGGTTCTGACTGGAGGATTCTGGGTAATGACCTGACCAGGGATTATTGAGTAATGACCTGACCAGAGGGTTCTGGGTACTGACCTGACTGGAGGGTTCTGGGTAATGACCTGACTGAAGGGTTCTGGGTAATGACCTGACCGGAGGGTTCTGTGTAATGACCTGACCGGAGGGTTCTGGGTAATGACATGACCGGAGGGTTCTGTGTAATGACCTGACTGGAGGGTTCCGGGTAATGACCTGACTGGAGGGTTCCGGGTAATGACTGGAGGGTATTGGGTAATGACCTGACCGGAGGGTTCCGGGTAATGACCTGGCCGGAGGGTTCTGTGTAATGACCTGACCGGAGGGTTCTGGGTAATGACCTGACTGGAGAGTTCCGGGTAATGACCGGAGGGTATTGGGTAATGACCTGACCGGAGGGTTCTGGGTAATGACCTGACCGGAGGTTTCTGGGTAATGACCTGAACGAAGGGTTCCGGGTAATGACCTGACCGGAGGGTTCTGATCGGAGGATTCTGTGTAATGACCTGACCGGAGGGTTCTGTGTAATGACCTGACCGGAGGGTTCTGACTGGAGGATTCTGGGTAATGACCTGACCAGGGATTATTGAGTAATGACCTGACCGGAGGGTTCTGGGTACTGACCTGACTGGAGGGTTCTGGGTAATGACCTGACTGAAGGGTTCTGGGTAATGACCTGACCGGAGGGTTCTGTGTAATGACCTGACCGGAGGGTTCTGGGTAATGACCTGACCGGAGGGTTCTGGGTAATGACCTGGCCAGAGGGTTCTGGGTAATGACCTGACAGGAGGGTTCCGGGTAATGACCTGGCCAGAGGGTTCTGTGTAATGACCTGACCGGAGGGTTCTGGGTAATGACATGACCGGAGGGTTCTGTGTAATGACCTGACTGGAGGGTTCCGGGTAATGACTGGAGGGTATTGGGTAATGACCTGACCGGAGGGTTCTGGGTAATGACCTGACCGGAGGGTTCTGGGTAATGACCTGACTGGAGGGTTCTGGGTAATGACCTGACCGGAGGGTTCTGGGTAATGACCTGACCGGAGGGTTCTGGGTAATGACCTGACCAGAGGGTTCTGGGTAATGACCTGACCGGAGGGTTCTGGGTAATGACCTAACCGGAGGGTTCTGTGTAATGACCTGACGGGAGGGTATTGGGTAATGACCTGACCGGAGGGTTCTGGGTAATGACCTGACCGGAGGGTTCTGGGTAATGACCTGACTGGAGGGTTCTGTGTAATGACCTGACCGGAGGGTTCTGTGTAATGACCTTACCGGAGAGATCTGGGTAATGACCTGGACGGAGGGTTCTGTGTAATGACCTGACCGGAGGGCTCTTGGTAATGACCTGACCGGAGGGTTCTGGGTAATGACCTGACCGGAGGGTTCTGGGTAATGACCTGACTGAAGGGTTCTGGGTAATGACCTGACCGGAGGGTATTGAGTAATGACCTGACCGGAGGGTTCTGTGTAATGACCTGACCGGAGGGTTCTGGGTAATGACCTGACCGGAGGGTTCTGGGTAATGACCTGGCCGGAGGGTTCTGGGTAATGACCTGACCGGAGGGTTCCGGGTAATGACCTGGCCGGAGGGTTCTGTGTAATGACCTGACCGGAGGGTTCTGGGTAATGACATGACCGGAGGGTTCTGTGTAATGACCTGACTGGAGGGTTCCGGGTAATGACCGGAGGGTATTGGGTAATGACCTGACCGGAGGGTTCTGGGTAATGACCTGACCGGAGGGTTCTGGGTAATGACCTGACTGGAGGGTTCTGGGTAATGACCTGACCGGAGGGTTCTGGGTAATGACCTGACCGGAGGGTTCTGGGTAATGACCTGACCAGAGGGTTCTGGGTAATGACCTGACCGGAGGGTTCTGGGTAATGACCTAACCGGAGGGTTCTGTGTAATGACCTGACGGGAGGGTATTGGGTAATGACCTGACCGGAGGGTTCTGGGTAATGACCTGACCGGAGGGTTCTGGGTAATGACCTGACTGGAGGGTTCTGTGTAATGACCTGACCGGAGGGTTCTGTGTAATGACCTTACCGGAGAGATCTGGGTAATGACCTGACCGGAGGGTTCTGGGTAATGACCTGGACGGAGGGTTCTGTGTAATGACCTGACCGGAGGGCTCTGGGTAATCACCTGACCGGAGGGTTCTGGGTAATGACCTGACCGGAGGGTTCTGGGTAATGACCTGTACGGAGGGTTCTGTGTAATGACCTGACCGGAGGGTTCTGATCGGAGGATTCTGTGTAATAACCTGACCGGAGGGTTCCGGGTAATGACCTGGCCGGAGGGTATTGAGTAATGGCCTGACCGGAGGGTTCTGTGTAATGACCTGACCGGAGGGTTCTGGGTAATGACCTGACCGGAGGGTTCTGGGTAATGACCTGACCGGAGGGTTCTGGGTAATGACCTGGCCGGAGGGTTCTGGGTAATGACCTGACCGGAGGGTTCCGGGTAATGACCTGACTGGAGGGTTCCGGGTAATGACTGGAGGGTTCTGGGTAATGACCTGACCGGAGGGTTCTGGGTAATGACCTGACCGGAGGGTTCTGGGTAATGACCTGACCAGAGGGTTCTGGGTAATGACCTGACCGGAGGGTTCTGGGTAATGACCTAACCGGAGGGTTCTGTGTAATGACCTGACGGGAGGGTATTGGGTAATGACCTGACCGGAGGGTTCTGGGTAATGACCTGACCGGAGGGTTCTGGGTAATGACCTGACTGGAGGGTTCTGTGTAATGACCTGACCGGAGGGTTCTGTGTAATGACCTTACCGGAGAGATCTGGGTAATGACCTGGACGGAGGGTTCTGTGTAATGACCTGACCGGAGGGCTCTTGGTAATGACCTGACCGGAGGGTTCTGGGTAATGACCTGACCGGAGGGTTCTGGGTAATGACCTGACTGAAGGGTTCTGGGTAATGACCTGACCGGAGGGTATTGAGTAATGACCTGACCGGAGGGTTCTGTGTAATGACCTGACCGGAGGGTTCTGGGTAATGACCTGACCGGAGGGTTCTGGGTAATGACCTGGCCGGAGGGTTCTGGGTAATGACCTGACCGGAGGGTTCCGGGTAATGACCTGGCCGGAGGGTTCTGTGTAATGACCTGACCGGAGGGTTCTGGGTAATGACATGACCGGAGGGTTCTGTGTAATGACCTGACTGGAGGGTTCCGGGTAATGACCGGAGGGTATTGGGTAATGACCTGACCGGAGGGTTCTGGGTAATGACCTGACCGGAGGGTTCTGGGTAATGACCTGACTGGAGGGTTCTGGGTAATGACCTGACCGGAGGGTTCTGGGTAATGACCTGACCGGAGGGTTCTGGGTAATGACCTGACCAGAGGGTTCTGGGTAATGACCTGACCGGAGGGTTCTGGGTAATGACCTAACCGGAGGGTTCTGTGTAATGACCTGACGGGAGGGTATTGGGTAATGACCTGACCGGAGGGTTCTGGGTAATGACCTGACCGGAGGGTTCTGGGTAATGACCTGACTGGAGGGTTCTGTGTAATGACCTGACCGGAGGGTTCTGTGTAATGACCTTACCGGAGAGATCTGGGTAATGACCTGACCGGAGGGTTCTGGGTAATGACCTGGACGGAGGGTTCTGTGTAATGACCTGACCGGAGGGCTCTGGGTAATCACCTGACCGGAGGGTTCTGGGTAATGACCTGACCGGAGGGTTCTGGGTAATGACCTGTACGGAGGGTTCTGTGTAATGACCTGACCGGAGGGTTCTGATCGGAGGATTCTGTGTAATAACCTGACCGGAGGGTTCCGGGTAATGACCTGGCCGGAGGGTATTGAGTAATGGCCTGACCGGAGGGTTCTGTGTAATGACCTGACCGGAGGGTTCTGGGTAATGACCTGACCGGAGGGTTCTGGGTAATGACCTGACCGGAGGGTTCTGGGTAATGACCTGGCCGGAGGGTTCTGGGTAATGACCTGACCGGAGGGTTCCGGGTAATGACCTGACTGGAGGGTTCCGGGTAATGACTGGAGGGTTCTGGGTAATGACCTGACCGGAGGGTTCTGGGTAATGACCTGACCGGAGGGTTCTGGGTAATGACCTGACCAGAGGGTTCTGGGTAATGACCTGACCGGAGGGTTCTGGGTAATGACCTAACCGGAGGGTTCTGTGTAATGACCTGACGGGAGGGTATTGGGTAATGACCTGACCGGAGGGTTCTGGGTAATGACCTGACCGGAGGGTTCTGGGTAATGACCTGACTGGAGGGTTCTGTGTAATGACCTGACCGGAGGGTTCTGTGTAATGACCTTACCGGAGAGATCTGGGTAATGACCTGGACGGAGGGTTCTGTGTAATGACCTGACCGGAGGGCTCTTGGTAATGACCTGACCGGAGGGTTCTGGGTAATGACCTGACCGGAGGGTTCTGGGTAATGACCTGACTGAAGGGTTCTGGGTAATGACCTGACCGGAGGGTTCCGGGTAATGACCTGACTGGAGGGTTCCGGGTAATGACTGGAGGGTATTGGGTAATGACCTGACCGGAGGGTTCCGGGTAATGACCTGGCCGGAGGGTTCTGTGTAATGACCTGACCGGAGGGTTCTGGGTAATGACCTGACTGGAGAGTTCCGGGTAATGACCGGAGGGTATTGGGTAATGACCTGACCGGAGGGTTCTGGGTAATGACCTGACCGGAGGTTTCTGGGTAATGACCTGACCGGAGGTTTCTGGGTAATGACCTGAACGAAGGGTTCCGGGTAATGACCTGACCGGAGGGTTCTGATCGGAGGATTCTGTGTAATGACCTGACCGGAGGGTTCTGACTGGAGGATTCTGGGTAATGACCTGACCAGGGATTATTGAGTAATGACCTGACCGGAGGGTTCTGGGTACTGACCTGACTGGAGGGTTCTGGGTAATGACCTGACTGAAGGGTTCTGGGTAATGACCTGACCGGAGGGTTCTGTGTAATGACCTGACCGGAGGGTTCTGGGTAATGACCTGACCGGAGGGTTCTGGGTAATGACCTGGCCAGAGGGTTCTGGGTAATGACCTGACAGGAGGGTTCCGGGTAATGACCTGGCCAGAGGGTTCTGTGTAATGACCTGGCCAGAGGGTTCTGTGTAATGACCTGACCGGAGGGTTCTGGGTAATGACATGACCGGAGGGTTCTGTGTAATGACCTGACTGGAGGGTTCCGGGTAATGACTGGAGGGTATTGGGTAATGACCTGACCGGAGGGTTCTGGGTAATGACCTGACCGGAGGGTTCTGGGTAATGACCTGACTGGAGGGTTCTGGGTAATGACCTGACCGGAGGGTTCTGGGTAATGACCTGACCGGAGGGTTCTGGATAATGACCTGACCAGAGGGTTCTGGGTAATGACCTGACCGGAGGGTTCTGGGTAATGACCTAACCGGAGGGTTCTGTGTAATGACCTGACGGGAGGGTATTGGGTAATGACCTGACCGGAGGGTTCTGGGTAATGACCTGACCGGAGGGTTCTGGGTAATGACCTGACTGGAGGGTTCTGTGTAATGACCTGACCGGAGGGTTCTGTGTAATGACCTTACCGGAGAGATCTGGGTAATGACCTGGACGGAGGGTTCTGTGTAATGACCTGACCGGAGGGCTCTTGGTAATGACCTGACCGGAGGGTTCTGGGTAATGACCTGACCGGAGGGTTCTGGGTAATGACCTGACTGAAGGGTTCTGGGTAATGACCTGACCGGAGGGTATTGAGTAATGACCTGACCGGAGGGTTCTGTGTAATGACCTGACCGGAGGGTTCTGGGTAATGACCTGACCGGAGGGTTCTGGGTAATGACCTGGCCGGAGGGTTCTGGGTAATGACCTGACCGGAGGGTTCCGGGTAATGATCTGGCCGGAGGGTTCTGTGTAATGACCTGACCGGAGGGTTCTGGGTAATGACATGACCGGAGGGTTCTGTGTAATGACCTGACTGGAGGGTTCCGGGTAATGACTGGAGGGTTCTGGGTAATGACCTGACCGGAGGGTTCTGGGTAATGACCTGACCGGAGGGTTCTGGGTAATGACCTGACTGGAGGGTTCTGGGTAATGACCTGACCGGAGGGTTCTGGGTAATGACCTGACCGGAGGGTTCTGGGTAATGACCTGACCAGAGGGTTCTGGGTAATGACCTGACCGGAGGGTTCTGGGTAATGACCTAACCGGAGGGTTCTGTGTAATGACCTGACGGGAGGGTATTGGGTAATGACCTGACCGGAGGGTTCTGGGTAATGACCTGACCGGAGGGTTCTGGGTAATGACCTGACTGGAGGGTTCTGTGTAATGACCTGACCGGAGGGTTCTGTGTAATGACCTTACCGGAGAGATCTGGGTAATGACCTGACCGGAGGGTTCTGGGTAATGACCTGGACGGAGGGTTCTGTGTAATGACCTGACCGGAGGGCTCTGGGTAATCACCTGACCGGAGGGTTCTGGGTAATGACCTGACCGGAGGGTTCTGGGTAATGACCTGGACGGAGGGTTCTGTGTAATGACCTGACCGGAGGGTTCTGATCGGAGGATTCTGTGTAATAACCTGACCGGAGGGTTCCGGGTAATGACCTGGCCGGAGGGTATTGAGTAATGACCTGACCGGAGGGTTCTGTGTAATGACCTGACCGGAGGGTTCCGGGTAATGACCTGACCGGAGGGTTCTGGGTAATGACCTGACTGAAGGGTTCTGGGTAATGACCTGGCCGGAGGGTATTGAGTAATGGCCTGACCGGAGGGTTCTGTGTAATGACCTGACCGGAGGGTTCTGGGTAATGACCTGACCGGAGGGTTCTGGGTAATGACCTGACCGGAGGGTTCTGGGTAATGACCTGGCCGGAGGGTTCTGGGTAATGACCTGACCGGAGGGTTCCGGGTAATGACCTGACTGGAGGGTTCCGGGTAATGACTGGAGGGTATTGGGTAATGACCTGACCGGAGGGTTCCGGGTAATGACCTGACCGGAGGGTTCTGGGTAATGACCTGACTGGAGAGTTCCGGGTAATGACCGGAGGGTATTGGGTAATGACCTGACCGGAGGGTTCTGGGTAATGACCTGACCGGAGGTTTCTGGGTAATGACCTGAACGAAGGGTTCCGGGTAATGACCTGACCGGAGGGTTCTGATCGGAGGATTCTGTGTAATGACCTGACCGGAGGGTTCTGTGTAATGACCTGACCGGAGGGTTCTGACTGGAGGATTCTGGGTAATGACCTGACCAGGGATTATTGAGTAATGACCTGACCGGAGGGTTCTGGGTACTGACCTGACTGGAGGGTTCTGGGTAATGACCTGACTGAAGGGTTCTGGGTAATGACCTGACCGGAGGGTATTGAGTAATGACCTGACCGGAGGGTTCTGTGTAATGACCTGACCGGAGGGTTCTGGGTAATGACCTGACCGGAGGGTTCTGGGTAATGACCTGGCCAGAGGGTTCTGGGTAATGACCTGACAGGAGGGTTCCGGGTAATGACCTGGCCAGAGGGTTCTGTGTAATGACCTGACCGGAGGGTTCTGGGTAATGACATGACCGGAGGGTTCTGTGTAATGACCTGACTGGAGGGTTCCGGGTAATGACTGGAGGGTATTGGGTAATGACCTGACCGGAGGGTTCTGGGTAATGACCTGACCGGAGGGTTCTGGGTAATGACCTGACTGGAGGGTTCTGGGTAATGACCTGACCGGAGGGTTCTGGGTAATGACCTGACCGGAGGGTTCTGGGTAATGACCTGACCAGAGGGTTCTGGGTAATGACCTGACCGGAGGGTTCTGGGTAATGACCTAACCGGAGGGTTCTGTGTAATGACCTGACGGGAGGGTATTGGGTAATGACCTGACCGGAGGGTTCTGGGTAATGACCTGACCGGAGGGTTCTGGGTAATGACCTGACTGGAGGGTTCTGTGTAATGACCTGACCGGAGGGTTCTGTGTAATGACCTTACCGGAGAGATCTGGGTAATGACCTGGACGGAGGGTTCTGTGTAATGACCTGACCGGAGGGCTCTTGGTAATGACCTGACCGGAGGGTTCTGGGTAATGACCTGACCGGAGGGTTCTGGGTAATGACCTGACTGAAGGGTTCTGGGTAATGACCTGACCGGAGGGTATTGAGTAATGACCTGACCGGAGGGTTCTGTGTAATGACCTGACCGGAGGGTTCTGGGTAATGACCTGACCGGAGGGTTCTGGGTAATGACCTGACCGGAGGGTTCCGGGTAATGACCTGGCCGGAGGGTTTTGTGTAATGACCTGACCGGAGGGTTCTGTGTAATGACCTGACCGGAGGGTTCTGGGTAATGACCTGGCCGGAGGGTTCTGGGTAATGACCTGACCGGAGGGTTCCGGGTAATGACCTGGCCGGAGGGTTTTGTGTAATGACCTGACCGGAGGGTTCTGGGTAATGACATGACCGGAGGGTTCTGTGTAATGACCTGACTGGAGGGTTCCGGGTAATGACCGGAGGGTATTGGGTAATGACCTGACCGGAGGGTTCTGGGTAATGACCTGACCGGAGGGTTCTGGGTAATGACCTGACTGGAGGGTTCTGGGTAGTGACCTGACCGGAGGGTTCTGGGTAATGACCTGACCGGAGGGTTCTGGGTAATGACCTGACCAGAGGGTTCTGGGTAATGACCTGACCAGAGGGTTCTGGGTAATGACCTAACCGGAGGGTTCTGTGTAATGACCTGACGGGAGGGTATTGGGTAATGACCTGACCGGAGGGTTCTGGGTAATGACCTGACCGGAGGGTTCTGGGTAATGACCTGACTGGAGGGTTCTGTGTAATGACCTGACCGGAGGGTTCTGTGTAATGACCTTACCGGAGAGATCTGGGTAATGACCTGACTGGAGGGTTCTGGGTAATGACCTGACCGGAGGGTTCTGTGTAATGACCTGACCGGAGGGCTCTGGGTAATGACCTGACCGGAGGGTTCTGGGTAATGACCTGACCGGAGGGTTCTGGGTAATGACCTGACCGGAGGGTTCTGGGTAATGACCTGACCGGAGGGTTCTGGGTAATGACATGACCGGAGGGTTCTGATCGGAGGATTCTGTGTAATAACCTGACCGGAGGGTTCCGGGTAATGACCTGGCCGGAGGGTATTGAGTAATGACCTGACCGGAGGGTTCTGTGTAATGACCGGAGGGTATTGGGTAATGACCTGACCGGAGGGTTCTGGGTAATGACCTGACCGGAGGTTTCTGGGTAATGACCTGAACGAAGGGTTCCGGGTAATGACCTGACCGGAGGGTTCTGATCGGAGGATTCTGTGTAATAACCTGACCGGAGGGTTCCGGGTAATGACCTGGCCGGAGGGTATTGAGTAATGACCTGACTGGAGAGTTCCGGGTAATGACCGGAGGGTATTGGGTAATGACCTGACCGTAGGGTTCTGGGTAATGACCTGACCGGAGGTTTCTGGGTAATGACCTGAACGAAGGGTTCCGGGTAATGACCTGACCGGAGGGTTCTGATCGGAGGATTCTGTGTAATGACCTGACCGGAGGGTTCTGACTGGAGGATTCTGGGTAATGACCTGACCAGGGATTATTGAGTAATGACCTGACCGGAGGGTTCTGGGTACTGACCTGACTGGAGGGTTCTGGGTAATGACCTGACCGGAGGGTTCTGGGTAATGACCTGACCGGAGGGTTCTGGGTAATGACCTGGCCGGAGGGTTCTGGGTAATGACCTGACCGGAGGGTTCCGGGTAATGACCTGGCCGGAGGGTTCTGTGTAATGACCTGACCGGAGGGTTCCGGGTAATGACCTGGCCAGAGGGTTCTGTGTAATGACCTGACCGGAGGGTATTGGGTAATGACCTGACCGGAGGGTTCTGGGTAATGACCTGACCGGAGGGTTCTGGGTAATGACCTGACCGGAGGGTTCTGGGTAATGACCTGACCGGAGGGTTCTGGGTAATGACCTGACCGGAGGGTTCTGGTTAATGACCTGACCAGAGGGTTCTGGGTAATGACCTGACCGGAGGGTTCTGGGTAATGACCTAACCGGAGGGTTCTGTGTAATGACCTGACGGGAGGGTTCTGGGTAATGACCTGACCGGAGGGTTCTGGGTAATGACCTGACCGGAGGGTTCTGGGTAATGACCTGACTGGAGGGTTCTGTGTAATGACCTGACTGGAGGGTTCTGTGTAATGACCTTACCGGAGAGATCTGGGTAATGACCTGACCGGAGGGTTCTGTGTAATGACCTGACCGGAGGGTTCTGGGTAATGACCTGACCGGAGGGTTCTGGGTAATGACCTGACCGGAGGGTTCTGGGTAATGACCTGACCGGAGGGTTCTGGGTAATGACCTGACTGGAGGGTTCTGGGTAATGATCTGACCGGAGGGTTCTGGGTAATGACCTGACCGGAGGGTTCTGGGTAATGACCTGACCGGAGGGTTCTGGGTAATGACCTGACCGGAGGGTTCTGGGTAATGACCTGACCAGAGGGTTCTGTGTAATGACCTGACGGGAGGGTATTGGGTAATGACCTGACCGGAGGGTTCTGGGTAATGACCTGACCGGAGGGTTCTGGGTAATGACCTGACCGGAGGGTTCCGGGTAATGACCTGGCCGGAGGGTTCTGTGTAATGACCTGACCGGGGGGTTCTGGGTAATGACATGACCGGAGGGTTCTGTGTAATGACCTGACTGGAGGGTTCCGGGTAATGACCGGAGGGTATTGGGTAATGACCTGACCGGAGGGTTCTGGGTAATGACCTGACCGGAGGGTTCTGGGTAATGACCTGACTGGAGGGTTCTGGGTAATGATCTGACCGGAGGGTTCTGGGTAATGACCTGACCGGAGGGTTCTGGGTAATGACCTGACCGGAGGGTTCTGGGTAATGACCTGACCGGAGGGTTCTGGGTAATGACCTGACCAGAGGGTTCTGGGTAATGACCTAACCGGAGGGTTCTGTGTAATGACCTGACGGGAGGGTATTGGGTAATGACCTGACCGGAGGGTTCTGGGTAATGACCTGACCGGAGGGTTCTGGGTAATGACCTGACTGGAGGGTTCTGTGTAATGACCTGACCGGAGGGTTCTGTGTAATGACCTTACCGGAGAGATCTGGGTAATGACCTGGACGGAGGATTCTGTGTAATGACCTGACCGGAGGGCTCTGGGTAATGGCCTGACCGGAGGGTTCTGGGTAATGACCTGGACGGAGGGTTCTGTGTAATGACCTGACCGGAGGGTTCTGGGTAATGACCTGACCGGAGGGTTCTGGGTAATGACCTGGACGGAGGGTTCTGTGTAATGACCTGACCGGAGGGTTCTGATCGGAGGATTCTGTGTAATAACCTGACCGGAGGGTTCCGGGTAATGACCTGGCCGGAGGGTATTGAGTAATGACCTGACCGGAGGGTTCTGTGTAATGACCTGACTGGAGGGTTCTGGGTAATGACCTGACTGGAGGGTTCTGGGTAATGACCTGGCCGGAGGGTTCTGTGTAATGACCTGACCGGAGGGTTCTGACTGGAGGATTCTGGGTAATGACCTGACCAGGGATTATTGAGTAATGACCTGACCGGAGGGTTCTGGGTAATGACCTGACTGGAGGGTTCTGGGTAATGACCTGACTGAAGGGTTCTGGGTAATGACCTGGCCGGAGGGTATTGAGTAATGACCTGACCGGAGAGATCTGGGTAATGACCTGGATGGAGGGTTCTGTGTAATGACCTGACTGGAGGGTTCTGGGTAATGACCTGACCGGAGGGTTCTGGGTAATGACCTGACCGGAGGTTTCTGGGTAATGACCTGACCGGAGGGTTCTGTGTAATGACCTGACTGGAGGGTTCTGGGTAATGACCTGACCGGAGGGTTCTGGGTAATGACCTGACCGGAGGGTTCTGTGTAATGACCTGACCGGAGGGTTCTGGGTAATGACCTGACCGGAGGTTTCTGGGTAATGACCTGACTGGAGGGTTCTGGGTAATGACCTGACCGGAGGTTTCTGGGTAATGACCTGACCGGAGGTTTCTGGGTAATGACCTGAACGGAGGGTTCCTGGGTAATGACCTGACCGGAGGTTTCTGGGTAATGACCTGACCGGAGGGTTCTGGGTAATGACCTGAACGGAGGGTTCTAAAGGGATGACAGGAACCCCCTACAATGGGGGGGATGGGGACATGTCTGGGTATAGAGTATACAGGATATCTATATACTCCTCTCAGCAGACGGTTCCAGAGGCCTGAGGGGAGGCTGGAGGGAGGATATGAGGCCGAAGGGGAGGCTGGAGGGAGGATATGAGGCCAGAGGGGAGGCTGGAGTGGGGATATGAGGCCGAAGGGGAGGCTGGAGGGAGGATATGAGGCCAGAGGGGAGGCTGGAGGGAGGATTTGAGGCCTGAGGGGAGGCTGGAGGAAGGATATGAGGCCGAAGGGGAGGCTGGAGGGAGGATATGAGGCCAGAGGGGAGGCTGGAGTGGGGATATGAGGCCGAAGGGGAGGCTGGAGGGAGGATATGAGGCCAGAGGGGAGGCTGGAGTGGGGATATGAGGCCGAAGGGGAGGCTGGAGGGAGGATATGAGGCCAGAGGGGAGGCTGGAGGGAGGATTTGAGGCCTGAGGGGAGGCTGGAGGAAGGATATGAGGCCGAAGGGGAGGCTGGAGGGAGGATATGAGGCCAGAGGGGAGGCTGGAGTGGGGATATGAGGCCGAAGGGGAGGCTGGAGGGAGGATATGAGGCCAGAGGGGAGGCTGGAGTGGGGATATGAGGCCGAAGGGGAGGCTGGAGGGAGGATATGAGGCCAGAGGGGAGGCTGGAGGGAGGATTTGAGGCCTGAGGGGAGGCTGGAGGAAGGATATGAGGCCGAAGGGGAGGCTGGAGGGAGGATATGAGGCCAGAGGGGAGGCTGGAGTGGGGATATGAGGCCGAAGGGGAGGCTGGAGGGAGGATATGAGGCCAGAGGGGAGGCTGGAGTGGGGATATGAGGCCGAAGGGGAGGCTGGAGGGAGGATATGAGGCCAAAGGGGAGGCTGGAGGGAGGATATGAGGCCAGAGGAGAGCCTGGAGGGAGGATATGAGGCCGAAGGGGAGGCTGGAGGGGGGATATGAGGCCAGAGGGGAGGCTGGAGGGAGGATATGAGGCCTGAGGGGAGGCTGGAGAGAGGATATGAGGCCAGAGGGGAGGCTGGAGGTGGGATATGAGGCCGAAGGGGAGGCTGGAGGGAGGATATGAGGCCAGAGGGGAGGTTGGAGGGGGGATATGAGGCCAAAAGGGAGCCTGGAAAGAGGATATGAGGCGGAAAGGGAGGCTGGAGGGAGGATATGAGGCCGAAGGGGAGGCTGGAGGGAGGATATGAGGCCAAAGGGGAGGCTGGAGGGGGGATATTAGGCCAAAGGCGGAGGCTGGAGGGAGGATATGAGGCCAGAGGGGAGGCTGGAGGAAGGATATGAGGCCAGAGGGGAGGCTGGAGGGAGGATAAGAGGCCTGAGGGGAGGCTGGAGGAAGGATTTGAGACCAGAGGTGGGATATGAGGCCGAAGGGGAGGTTGGAGGGAGGATATGAAGCCAGAGGGGAGGCTGGAGGGAGGATATGAGGCCGAAGGGGAGGCTGGAAGGAGGATATGTGGCCGAAAGGGAGGCTGGAGGGAGGATATGAGGCCGAAGGGGAGGCTGGAGGGAGGTTATGAGGCCGAAGGGGAGGCCGGAGGGAGGATATGAGGCCGAAAGGGAGGCTGGAGGGGGGATATGAGGCCGAAGAGGAGGCTGGAAGAAGGATATGAGGCCGAAAGGGAGGTTGGAGGGAGGATATGAGGCCTGAGGGGAGGCTGGAGGGAGGATATGAGGCCTGAGTCGAGGCTGGAGGGAGGATATGAGGCCAGAGGGGAGGCTGGAGGGAGGATATGAGGCCGAAATGGAGGCTGGAAGGAGGATATGAGGCCGAAGGGGAGGCTGGAGGGGGGATATGAGGCCAGAGGGGAGGCTGGAGGGAGGATATGAGGCCGAAAGGGAGGATGATTAGGGATATGAGGCCAGAGGGGAGGCTGGAGGGAGGATATGAGGCCGAAGTGGAGGCTGGAAGGAGGATATGAGGCCAAAAGGGAGGCTGGAGGGAGGATATGAGGCCGAAGGGGAGGCTGGAGGGAGGTTATGAGGCCGAAGGGGAGGCTGGAGGGAGGATATGAGGCTGAAAGGGAGATTGGAGGGAGGATATGAGGCCTGAGGGGAGGCTGGAGGGAGGATATGAGGCCTGAGTGGAGGATGGAGGGAGGATATGAGGCCAGAGGGGAGGCTGGAGGGAGGATATGAGGCCGAAATGGAGGCTGGAAGGAGGATATGAGGCTGAAGGGGAGGCTGGAGGGGGATATGAGGCCAGAGGGGAGGCTGGAGGGAGGATATGAGGCCGAAAGGGAGGACGAGGGGGGATATGAGGCCAGAGGGGAGGCTGGAGGGAGGATATGAGGCCGAAGGGGAGGCTGGAAGGAGGATATGAGGCCGAAAGGGAGGCTGGAGGGAGGATATGAGGCCGAAGGGGAGGCTGGGGGGAGGTTATGAGGCCGAAGGGGAGGCTGGAGGGAGGATATGAGGCCGAAAGGGAGGCTGGAAGGATAATATGAGGCATGAGGGGAGGCTGGAGGGAGGATATGAGGCCTGAGTGGAGGCTGGAGGGAGGATATGAGGCCAGAGGGGAGGCTGGAGGGAGGATATGAGGCCGAAATGGAGGCTGGAAGGAGGATATGAGGCCTGAGGGGAGGCTGGAGGAAGGATATGAGGCCAGAGGTGGGATATGAGGCCGAAGGGGAGGTTGGAGGGAGGATATGAGGCCAGAGGGGAGGCTGGAGGTAGGATATGAGGCCGAAGGGGAGGCTGGAAGGAGGATATGAGGCCGAAAGGGAGGCTGGAGGGAGGATATGAGGCCGAAGGGGAGGCTGGAGGGAGGTTATGAGGACGAAGGGGAGGCTGGAGGGAGGATATGAGGCCGAAAGGGAGGCTGAAGGGGGGATATGAGGCCGAAGTTGAGGCTGGACGGAGGATATGAGGCCGAAAGGGAGGTTGGAGGGAGGATATGAGGCCTGAGGGGAGGCTAGAGGGAGGATATGAGGCCTGAGTGGAGGCTGGAGGGGGGATATGAGGCCGAAGGGGAGGCTGGAAGGAGGATATGAGGCCGAAATGGAAGCTGGAGGGGGGATATGAGGCCAGAGGGGAGGCAAGAGGGAGGATATGAGGCTGAAAAGGGAGGACGAGGGGGAATATGAGGCCAGAGGGGAGGCTGGAGGGAGGATATGAGGCCAAAAGGGAGGCTGGAGGGGGGATATGAGGCCGAAGGGGGGGATGAGGGGGGATATGAGGCCAGAGGGGAAGCTGAAGGGTTGATATGAGACCGTATGGGAGGCTGGAGGAAGGATATGAGGCCGAAGTGTATTCTGATGCATTGTCTTCATTATCATAGATAAGATTATTATTTCTTTGTAAGAAATAATAGAGACGTTTCCTAGACTGAGATGATGTCGTCAGTCTGCTGCAGGCAGGAGGAGGCATTTCCTCAGTCTCCCCTCCCCCAGTGATTGGACTGTACATTGTGATCTCACTGAGACTTTGCAGTCACAAGGGGCTGATCTGTGTCAGACATTTGTGAACACCACTTTGCTACCAGCCTGGACCCGGGTCTTTTGCACAGGACTCTGTCTGTCAGGAGGACTCCAAATTAGGAAAAACAAACTGAAATCATTCACAGACCAAAACCACAATGAAGGGGGGTGGGGGGGGGGGGGCGGATGTGAGTGTCAGCGAAGTTCCTTATTCCTTATCATAGCATCACCTTTCCTTCCCTCCATTTCACCATCAACCTCCTGGCAGAGGAAATCACACCAGACTGATGTCACACGGGGCCACATATAGGACCCCCCCCCCCCCCCCCGGTCATATCACAGCTCATTTTTTCAGGACTGGTGAGATTAGAAAACATTTCACAAATCAGCAGATAATGACCCCAAAGATGAGATGTCGGGGGGACGATCGATATCAGACCAATCGCTTCTCACTTCATTTCTACCGAATAACACAGGAAAAAACAGAGAGCAATATGAGTCAGCAAAGCTCAGCTCACCGATGTCACACCCACATGTCATCCAATCATCCGCCAGTAATTAGGGGGGTATATACAGCATATATATAATCTAGTGGTTGTCACTGAACACATACCTAACAGAGAAATGGGTCCAAGTCATTGATTTATATATATATATATATATAGTACATAATCAATAAAATATGAACTTTATTATTATATATGAAATGTTATGTGCAATTATTATTATTATAATATTTATTAAATATAATTAAACAGTATATACATATTAATATTTATTTAAAAACACAGATATACAATATAAAACAGTTTATTTTCTTCATGGATGGTGAGGATGGAGTCAGTGCAGTGTACCCTCCCCCCTGTAGGTGGCGCTAGGAGAGCAGTGTACCCTCCCCCCTGTAGGTGTCACTAGGAGAGCAGTGTACCCTCCCCCCTGTAGGTGGCGCTAGGGGAGCAGTGTACCCTCCCCCCTGTAGGTGGCGCTAGGAGAGCAGTGTACCCTCCCCCCTGTAGGTGGCGCTAGGAGAGCAGTGTACCCTCCCCCCTGTAGGTGGCGCTGTGTTGCTGACTGCTGTATGATGGGAATGGAGGAACTTTGTACCTCTGCAGCCTCTGTAGGTGTCACTAGGAGAGCAGTGTACCCTCCCCCCTGTAGGTGGCGCTGTGTTGCTGACTGCTGTATGATGGGAATGGAGGAACTTTGTACCTCTGCAGCCTCTGTAGGTGTCACTAGGAGAGCAGTGTATCCTCCCCCCTGTAGGTGGCGCTGTGTTGCTGACTGCTGTATGATGGGAATGGAGGAACTTTGTACCTCTGCAGCCTCTGTAGGTGTCACTAGGAGAGCAGTGGTCCCTCCCCCCTGTAGGTGGCGCTGTGTTGCTGACTGCTGTATGATGGGAATGGAGGAACTTTGTACCTCTGCAGCCTCTGTAGGTGTCACTAGGAGAGCAGTGGTCCCTCCCCCCTGTAGGTGGCGCTAGGAGAGCAGTGTACCCTCCCCCCTGTAGGTGGCACTAGGAGAGCAGTGTATCCTCCCCCTGTAGGTGTCACTAGGAGAGCAGTGTACCCTCCCCCCTGTAGGTGGCGCTAGGAGAGCAGTGTACCCTCCCCCCTGTAGGTGTCACTAGGAGAGCAGTGTACCCTCCCCCCTGTAGGTGGCGCTGTGTTGCTGACTGCTGTATGATGGGAATGGAGGAACTTTGTACCTCTGCAACCTCTGTAGGTGTCACTAGGAGAGCAGTGGTCCCTCCCCCCTGTAGGTGGCGCTAGGAGAGCAGTGTACCCTCCCCCCTGTAGGTGTCACTAGGAGAGCAGTGTATCCTCCCCCTGTAGGTGGCGCTAGGAGAGCAGTGTACCCTCCCTCCTGTAGGTGGCGCTAGGAGAGCAGTGTACCCTCCCCCTGTAGGTGGCGCTGTGTTGCTGATTGCTGTATGATGGGAATGGAGGAACTTTGTACCTCTGCAGCCTCTGTAGGTGTCACTAGGAGAGCAGTGTACCCTCCCCCCTGTAGGTGGCGCTAGGAGAGCAGTGTATCCTCCCCCTGTAGGTGGCGCTAGGAGAGCAGTGTACCCTCCCCCCTGTAGGTGTCACTAGGAGAGCAGTGTACCCTCCCCCCTGTAGGTGGCGCTAGGAGAGCAGTGTATCCTCCCCCCTGTAGGTGGCGCTAGGAGAGCAGTGTACCCTCCCCCCTGTAGGTGTCACTAGGAGAGCAGTGTACCCTCCCCCCTGTAGGTGGCGCTAGGAGAGCAGTGTACCCTCCCCCCTGTAGGTGGCGCTGTGTTGCTGATTGCTGTATAATGGGAATGGAGGAACTTTGTACCTCTGCAGCCTCTGTAGGTGTCACTAGGAGAGCAGTGTACCCTCCCCCCTGTAGGTGTCACTAGGAGAGCAGTGTACCCTCCCCCCTGTAGGTGGCGCTAGGAGAGCAGTGTATCCTCCCCCTGTAGGTGGCGCTAGGAGAGCAGTGTACCCTCCCCCCTGTAGGTGGCGCTAGGAGAGCAGTGTACCCTCCCCCCTGTAGGTGGCGCTGTGTTGCTGACTGCTGTATGATGGGAATGGAGGAACTTTGTACCTCTGCAGCCTCTGTAGGTGTCACTAGGAGAGCAGTGTACCCTCCCCCCTGTAGGTGTCACTAGGAGAGCAGTGTACCCTCCCCCCTGTAGGTGTCACTAGGAGAGCAGTGTACCCTCCCCCCTGTAGGTGTCACTAGGAGAGCAGTGTACCCTCCCCCCTGTAGGTGTCACTAGGAGAGCAGTGTATCCTCCCCCCTGTAGGTGGCGCTGTGTTGCTGACTGCTGTATGATGGGAATGGAGGAACTTTGTACCTCTGCAGCCTCTGTAGGTGTCACTAGGAGAGCAGTGTACCCTCCCCCCTGTAGGTGTCACTAGGAGAGCAGTGTATCCTCCCCCCTGTAGGTGGCGCTGTGTTGCTGATTGCTGTATGATGGGAATGGAGGAACTTTGTTCCTCTGCAGCCTCTGTAGGTGTCACTAGGAGGGCAGTGGTCCAATTGAGTGCTGCAACATTGGATGACCCCTCCCCCCAGTGGCCATCTTTAGTGAGGGCAATGCTAATAAATAGCAGTGATCCGCAATCATTGGTGCCCAGTTACAAAATGCAAACCTCCACAGCGGTGTTCCTGAGGGGTGGGGCTCCCGCCATTCTATGTGGTGAAAGGGTCAAGTCGCGTACTTTGGCGCTGGACTCCATTCCTTGTTCGCCTTCATACAACGTAACCAAAAAGGAATTCTGCCAATGGCTTTGGGTTTCTGTGCGACGTTGTTCCACATTTGGTACCAACTTGGCCCCGCCCACAAGTCTATCTCTTCCAATAGTAATAGGCGGGTGTGGGTGGCAGTGAGCTATGGCCGGCCAGAGACGGTTCCACTCTCTCCTATTGGTTGGACGGATGGGATGCGCGGTGATGGTTGAACGCAGTATGTGGCGGTACTCCTCCTCTGCTGAGCGCTGTGTGGCAGGATCAGAAGTCCGGGAGATTAACCATTCAGGGACTCATCACTGCCACAGTCAGTCCAAAGCCAGACCGGGCCCCCCGGGGCCACTGAGCCCAGGAACCGTTTTATACACTTCTAGGACTCCAAAGATCAGAACTCAACGTCCCGTCTTCTCTGTATAGAAATGTCATTTCAGAAGTCCCAACTACACCCAGGAAGATCCCCCAAAGACCCTGATTATATATGGCACCCCCAAAGACTCTGATTATATATGGCACCCCCAAAGACCCTGATTATATATGGCACCCCCAAAGACTCTGATTATATATGGCACCCCCAAAGACCCTGATTATATATGGCACCCCCAAAGACCCTGATTATATATGGCACCCCCAAAGACTCCGATCATATATGGTACCCTCAAATACCCTGATCTTATATGGTACCCCCCAAAGACTCCGATCATATATGGTACCCCCAAAGACTCCGATCATATATGGTACCCCAAAGACTCTGATCCTATATGGTACCCCCAAAGACTCTGATCGTATATGGTACCCCCAAAGTCCCTGATCATATATGGTACCCCCAAAGACTCTGATTATATATGGTACCCCCAAAGACCCTGATCATATATGGTACCCCCAAAGACTCTGATCATATATGCTACCACCCAAAGACTGATCATATATGGTACCCCCAAAGACTCTGATCATATATGCTACCACCCAAAGACTGATCATATATGGTACCCCCAAAGACCCTGATCATATATGGTACCCCCAAAGACTCTGATCATATATGCTACCACCCAAAGACTGATCATATATGGTACCCCCAAAGACTCTGATTATATATGATACCCACCAAAGACTCTGATCATATATGGTACCCACCAAAGACTCTGATCATATATGGTACCCCCAAAGACTCTGATTATATATGGTACCCCCAAAGACTCTGATTATATATGGTACCCACCAAAGACTCTGATCATATATGGTACCCACCAAAGACTCTTATCATATATGGTACCCCCCAAAGACTCTGATCATATATGGTACCCCCCAAAGACTCTTATCATATATGGTACCCACCAAAGACTATGATTATATATGGCACCCCCAAAGACTCTGATTATATATGGCACCCCCAAAGACCCTGATTATATATGGCACCCCCAAAGACCCTGATTATATATGGCACCCCCAAAGACTCCGATCATATATGGTACCCCCAAATACCCTGATCTTATATGGTACCCCCCAAAGACTCTGATCCTATATGGTACCCCCAAATACCCTGATCTTATATGGTACCCCCCAAAGACTCTGATTCTATATGGTACCCCCAAAGACTCCGATCATATATGGTACCCCCAAAGACTCAGATCATATATGGTACCCCAAAGACTCTGATCCTATATGGTACCCCCAAAGACTCTGATCGTATATGGTACCCCCAAAGTCCCTGATCATATATGGTACCCCTAAAGACTCTGATTATATATGGTACCCCCAAAGACCCTGATCATATATGGTACCCCCAAAGACTCTGATCATATATGCTACCACCCAAAGACTGATCATATATGGTACCCCCAAAGACTCTGATTATATATGATACCCACCAAAGACTCTGATCATATATGGTACCCACCAAAGACTCTGATCATATATGGTACCCCCAAAGACTCTGATTATATATGGTACCCCCAAAGACTCTGATTATATATGGTACCCACCAAAGACTCTGATCATATATGGTACCCACCAAAGACTCTGATCATATATGGTACCCACCAAAGACTCTTATCATATATGGTACCCCCCAAAGACTCTTATCATATATGGTACCCCCCAAAGACTCTGATCATATATGGTACCCACCAAAGACTCTTATCATATATGGTACCCCCCAAAGACTCTGATCATATATGGTACCCACCAAAGACTCTTATCATATATGGTACCCACCAAAGACTCTGATTATATATGGAACCCACCAAAGACTCTTATCATATATGGTACCCCCCAAAGACTCTGATCATATATGGTACCCCCCAAAGACTCTGATCACATATGGTACCCCCAAAAAAATTCTGATCATATATGGTACCCACCAAAGACTCTGATCCTATATGTTAACCACCAAAGACTCTGATCATGTATTGTACCCCCCAAATACTCTGATCACTGATGGTACCCCCGAAGACTCTGATTACTGATGGTACCCCCCGAAGACTTTGATCACTGATGGTACCATGCCCCCCTCCCCGAAGACTCTAATCATCAATTAACCCCCCAAAGACTCTAATCAATGATGATGGTACCCCCCTGAAGCCTGTGATCACTGATGGTACCCCCAATGTCCAGCACATGACCGTGTGATTGTCTCTAAAGAGAAAGGGGGCGGGGACTATCCCCCCCAAAAATGTTCAGGCCAGAGAGGTCACCCCTCATCTGTGGTCACCTTCACGTCACTACTGCGGGGGGGCGCTTATAATGTTTATATCAGATACATGGAGCCCCCCCCCCCCCCCCCCCCAGTGCTGACTGTCACTGGCACTCTATAGAGATCTGATAATGGAAGTCCAGAGATAGTATTGATATTTTCCTCATTACAGAGTCATGTGACCACCGCAGAGATCTGACCGCACCGCGTCCACCCCACACCCACCGCGAGGGTTATATTACTTCTATTATAGTATACATCACTCTGTATACATCCCTTATATACTATCCCCCATATACTGCGCTCCCTATATACTACCCCCTGTATACTGCGCTCCCTATATACTATCCCCCGTATACTGCGCTCCCTATATACTATCCCCCGTATACTGCGCTCCCTATATACTATCCCCCGTATACTGCGCTCCCTATATACTATCCCCCGTATACTGCGCTCCCTATATACTACCCCCCGTATACTGCGCTCCCTATATACTACCCCCTATATACTATCCCCCGTATACTGCACTCCCTATATACTATCCCCCGTATACTGCGCTCCCTATATACTACCCCCGTATACTGCGCTCCCTATATACTATCCCCCATATACTGCGCTCCCTATATACTACCCCCTGTATACTGCGCTCCCTATATACTATCCCCCGTATACTGCGCTCCCTATATACTATCCCCCGTATACGGCGCTCCCTATATACTATCCCCTGTATACTGCGCTCCCTATATACTGTCCACTGTATACTGTGCTCCCTATATACTATGCCCTGTATACTGCGCTCCCTATATACTGTCCACTGTATACTGTGCTCCCTATATACTGTCCACTGTATACTGCGCTCCCTATATACTACCCCCATATGCTGCACTCCCTATATACTGTCCACTGTATACTGCACTCCCTATATACTGTCCATTGTATACTGCACTCCCTATATACTACCCCCGTATACTGCGCTCCCTATATACTGTTCACTGTATACTGCGCTGCCTATATACTACCCCTGTATACTGCGCTCCCTATATACTGTTCACTGTATACTGCGCTCCCTATATACTACCCCCGTATACTGCACTCCCTATATACTACCCCTGTATACAGCGCTCCCTATATACTACCTCCCGTATACTGCGCTCCCTATATACTGTCCACTGTATACTGCGCTCCCTATATACTGTCCACTGTATACTGCGCTCCCTATATACTATCCCCCCGTATACTGCGCTCCCTATATACTGCCCCCGTATACTGCGCTCCCTATATACTGTCCACTGTATACTGCGCTCCCTATATACTGTCCACTGTATACTACGCTTCCTATATACTACCCCCGTATACTGCGCTCCCTATATACTATCCACTGTATAATGCGCTCCCTATATACTATCCCCTGTATACTGCGCTCCCTATATACTATCCACTGTATAATGCGCTCCCTATATACTATCCCCCATATACTGTGCTCCCTAAATACTATCCACCTTTTACTGCGCTCCAATTTTCTACCCCCTGTATACTGCACTCCCTATATACTATCCACTGTAAACTGCGCTCCCTATATACTATCCGCCTTATACTGCGCTCCAATTTTCTACCCCCTGTATACTGCACTCCCTATATACTATCCCCTGTATACTGCACTCCCTATATACTATCCCCTGTATACTGCGCTCCCTATATACTATTCACTGTATACTGTACTCCCTATACACTATCCACTGTATACTGCACTCCCTATATACTATCACCTGTATACTGCGCTCCCTATATACTATCCCCTGTATACTGCGCTCCCTATATACTATTCACTGTATACTGTACTCCCTATACACTATCCACTGTATACTGCGCTCCCTATATACTATCCCCCGTATACTGCGCTCCCTATATACTATCCCCCATATACTGCGCTCCCTATATACTATCCGCCTTATACTGCGCTCCAATTTTCTACCCCCTGTATACTGCACTCCCTATATACTATCCCCGTATACTGCGCTCCCTATATACTATCCCCGTATACTGCGCTCCCTATATACTATCCACTTTATACTGTGCTCCCTATATACTATCCACTGTATACTGCACTCCCTATATACTATCCCCCATATACTGCGCTCCCTATATACTATCTATTGTATACTGCGCTCCCTATATACTATCCCCTGTGTACTGCACTCCCTATATACTATCCCCTGTATACTGCACTCCCTATATACTATCCACTGTATACTGCACTCCCTATATACTATCACCTGTATACTGCACTCCCTATATACTATCCACCATATACTGCGCTCCCTATATACTATCCCCCGTATACTGCGCTCCCTATATACTATCCACTGTATACTGCACTCCCTATATACTATCACCTGTATACTGCACTCCCTATATACTATCCCCCATATACTGCACTCCCTATATACTATCCGCCTTATACTACGCTCCCCCCATATACTGCACTCCCTATATACTATCACCTGTATACTGCACTCCCTATATACTATCCCCCATATACTGAACTCCCTATATACTATCCCCCGTATACTGCACTCCCTATATACTATCCCCCGTATACTGCACTCCCTATATACTATCACCTGTATATCGCACTCCCTATATACTATCCCCCGTATACTGCCCTCCCTATATACTATCCCCGTATACTGCGCTCCCTATATACTATCCCCGTATACTGAGCTCCCTATATACTATCCCCGTATACTGCGCTCCCTATATACTATCCACTGTATACTGCGCTCCCTATATACTACCCCCTGTATACTGTGTTATGTACACTGCCCAGCCTGTCCAGCACACATTAAAGTGGACCTGTCAGTAAGTTTATTGGTAGAGATATGGTCCCGGCTTTAGGTGAATTGTTGGGGTTCAGGATTTGTGGTTACTGGGAATATTTGGGCAGATTCACCAGGACAATTATTTTAAACCACAATGCATTGCATGAACTCTGAATTATGGTCACCAGGCTTAGAGGGGCCAATGAGGTGGGAGAGGGGTTGGATCAGCCAGCAGGCTGACTATAAAGGTGCAGCCATAGGTTTCCCCATAGATAAAAGTTAGGCATACTCCGGTTAGGCTTGTTATCCCGGATTATCCTGTCCTGGACGGTGTCACACTGCAGTGTCCTCCTCATCCTCGGAGTGAAGCTCCATCCTGTGCTCTGTCTGTCTCCAGTATATTTGGGCCCAGCCTTGCTCATTATAACTGCTGCTGGTCATTGTGTCCCCCCCGCGTCCTCTGCAGAACCTTCATTGTTATTGAGAGAGTGACAGAAGGTGGCCAGCGGCAGGACAGTTTTGGATGGGGACAGCCACAGCCAACTATTGGCCAATCACTATCTGCTGGTCAAAGTGGGTCTATGAGGAACCACGTGTCCTCGCCTGAGCCCCCCAGAGTTATAGGATTTGTTGGTTGGTTGCCTCCAAGTCACATGGATGGGATTTTTTTGTATATATTGTTATAGGTGGATGTGAGTGCGGAGTGTCACCACACATAGAGGAGGACAGATCAGGTGCGATGGAAGCTGACCCCTCCGGACCAGCGGGTGGTCTTCCTCGTCCTGTCACTAATTTTGGCTCCTATTGTTCTCTGCGGAGTTCCTGTGTACGGACCCCCCTCCCCCCACCATTCAGCTTTAATCATATAAAAAAACAACAAACAGGTCAGAGTGACACCAACGATGTCCCCAGACTGGGTCATAGAGCAACTATTATATATCACCAGGGGACACACACCCATAACCAGGGGCCACACAGATACCCAATCCAGGAATAACACAGAGATAATCTGGGGGCACACAGAGATAACCAGGATATGTCGGGGGGCCATCATGTGTATAAAGGGACACGGGGGCCGAGGCTGGAGGATGGGGGTGACGCAAACTGTATATTGCAAGAGATCTCGTTTCTTTATTCTGTGGTTTTATTACCCCACCTCAGAGGAAGTGAAGACAGAGGACCAGAGATGACAAAATCACCGCACAGAAATATGGTGATATGAAATCGTTCCATGAAAGGAGGGACGCCACAATATGACCATTCTTCTGAATTATGTAGTCACTATCAAGGGCCCCCAGGGGCCCAAACTCTGAGATCTAATCACCAGATACAGAAAGGTTTTCCAGCAATTTTAGAACGTTTACAACAACTTATCAGATCATTCCCCTGGATGGAAAGGATCTACATCTGCTGGATTCATCTGTCTGCTCATTATTATTCAAAGCTGGGGGAACAAGGGGGATATTGGGGGAACACGAGTGACAATGGCAGAACATGGGTGACAATGGGGGAACATGGGTGATATTGGGGGAACATGGATGATATTGGGGGAACACGAGTGACAATGAGGGAACATGGGTGACAATGGGGGAACATGGGTGATATTTGGGGAACACGAGTGACAATGGGGGAACATGGGTGACAATGGGGGAACATGGGTGATATTGGGAGAACATGGGTGACATTGGGAGAACATGGGTGACATTGGGGGAACATGGGTGATATTGGGGGAACACGAGTGACAATGGGGGAACATGGGTGACAAAGGGGGAACATGGGTGACAATGGGGGAACATGGGTGATATTGGGGGAACACGAATAACAATGGGGGAATATGGCTGATATTGGGAGAACATGGGTGACATTGGGAGAACATGGGTGACATTGGGGGAATATAAGTGATAATGGAGGAACATGGGTGACATTGGGAGAACATGGGTGACATTGGGAGAACATGGGTGACATTGGGGGAACATGGATGACATTGGGAGAACATGGGTGACATTGGGGGAATGTAAGTAACAATGGAGGAACATGGGTGACTATGGGGGAACATGGGTGACATTGGGGGAACATGGGTGACATTGGGAGAACATGGGTGACATTGGGAGAACATGGATGACATTGGGAGAACATGGGTGACATTGGGGGAACATGGGTGACATTGGGGGAACATGGATGACATTGGGAGAACATGGGTGACATTGGGGGAATGTAAGTAACAATGGAGGAACATGGGTGACAATGGGGGAACATGGGTGATATTGGGGAAACGTGGGTGATATTGGGAGAACATGGGTGACATTGGGAGAACATGGATGACATTGGGAGAACATGGATGACATTGGGAGAACATGGGTGACATTGGGGGAATGTAAGTGACAATGGAGGAACATGGGTGACAATGGGGGAACATGAGTGACATTGGGGGAACATGGGTGATATTGGGGGAACATGGGTATATTGGGAAAACATGGGTGATATTGGGAAAACATGGGTGATAATGAGAGAACATGGGTGACATTGGGGGAACATGGGTGATATTGGCAGAACATGAGTGACATTGGGGGAACATGGGTGATATTGGGGGAACATGGGTGATATTGGGGGAACATGGGTGATAATGAGAGAACATGGGTGACATTGGGGGAACATGGGTGATATTGGGGAAACATGGGTGATATTGGGAGAACATGAGTGACAATGGGCCAGGGGGAACATGGGTGACATTGGGGGAGCGTGAGTGACAATGGAGGAACATGGGTGACATTGGGAGAACATGGGTGACATTGGGGGAATGTGAGTGAGAATGGAGGAACATGGGTGACATTGGGGGAACATGAGTGACACTGGGGGAACATAGGTGACATTGGGAGAACATGGGTGACATTGGGGGAACATGGGTGACATTGGGGGAACATGGGTGATATTGGGAAAACATGGGTGATATTGGGAAAACATGGGTGATGTTGGGGGAACATGAGTGACAATGGGCCAGGGGGAACATGGGTAACAATGGCGGAACATGGGTGACATTAGGAGAACATGGGTGAAATTGGGGAATGGGAGTGACATTGGGGAATGTGAGTGACAATGGAGGAACGTGGGTGACATTGGCTAAACATGAGTGACACTGGGGGAACATAGGTGATATTGAGAGAACATGGGTGACATTGGGAGAATGTGAGTGACAATGGAGGAACATGGGTGACACATTGGGGGAACATGAGTGACAATAGTGAAACATGAATGACATTGGGAGAACATGGGTGACAATGGGGGAACATGGGTGACATTGGGGGAATATGGGTGACATTGAGGGAACATTGGGGACATTGGGGGAACATGAGTGACATTGGGAGAACATAGGTGACATTGAGAGAACATGGATGACAATGGGGGAACATAGGTGACATTGGGGGAACATGGGTGACATTGAGAGAACATGGGTGACATTGGGGGAACATGAGTGACAATGGAGGAACGCGGGTGACAATGGGGGAATATGGATGACATTGGGAGAACATGGGTGACAATGGGGGAACATGAGTGACATTGGGAGGACATGAGTGACATTGGGAGGACATGAGTGACATTGGGAGGACATGATTGACATTGGGGGAACATGGGTGACATTGGGGGAACATTGGTGACATTGGGGGAACATGGGTGACAATGGAGGAACATGGATGACAATGGAGGAACATGGGTGACAATGGGGAAACATGGGTGACTTTAGGAGGACATCAGTGACATTGGGAGGACAAGAGTGACAATGGGGGAACATGGGTGACATTGGGGGAACATGAGTGACAATGGGGGAACATTGGTGACATTAGGGGAATATGGGTGACATTGGGAGGACATGAGTGACATTGGGGGAACATGGGTGACATTGGGAGGAAATAAGTGACATTGGGGGAACATGAGTGACATTGGGGGAACATGGGTGATATTGGGGGAACGTGGGTGACATTGGGGGAACATGAGTGACAATGGGGGAACACTGGTGACATTGGGGGAATATGGGTAACATTGGGAGAACATGAGTGACATTGGGGGAACATGGGTGATATTAGGGGAACATGGGTGACATTGGGGGAACATGAGTGACAATGGGGGAACACTGGTGACATTGGGGGAACATGGGTGACATTGGGGGAACATGAGTGACATTGGGAGGACATGAGTGACATTGGGAGGACATGATTGACATTGGGGGAACATGGGTGACATTGGGGGAAGATTGGTGACATTGGGGGAACATGGGTGACATTGGGGGAACATGGGTGACAATGGAGGAACATGGGTGACAATGGAGGAACATGGGTGACAATGGGGAAACATGGGTGACTTTAGGAGGACATGAGTGACATTGGGAGGACAAGAGTGACAATGGGGGAACATGGGTGACATTGGGGGAACATGAGTGACAATGGGGGAGCATTGGTGACATTAGGGGAATATGGGTGACATTGGGAGGACATGAGTGACATTGGGGGAACATGGGTGACAATAGGAGGAAATGAGTGACATTGGGGGAACATGGGTGATATTGGGGGAACATGGGTGACATTGGGGGAACATGAGTGACAATGGGGGAACATGAGTGAAAATGGGGGAACACTGGTGACATTGGGGGAATATGGGTGACATTGGGAGAACATGAGTGACATTGGGGGAACATGGGTGATATTAGGGGAACATGGGTGACATTGGGGGAACATGAGTGACAATGGGGGAACACTGGTGACATTGGGGGAATATGGGTGACATTGGGAGAACATGGGTGACATTGGGGGAATGTAAGTAACAATGGAGGAACATGGGTGACAATGGGGGAACATGGTTGATATTGGGGAAACATGGGTGATATTGGGAGAACATGGGTGACATTGGGAGAACATGGATGACATTGGGAGAACATGGGTGACATTGGGAGAACATGGGTGACATTGGGGGAATGTAAGTGACAATGGAGGAACATGGGTGACAATGGGGGAACATGATTGACATTGGGGGAACATGGGTGATATTGGGGGAACATGGGTGATATTGGGGGAACATGGGTGATATTGGGAAAACATGGGTGATATTGGGAAAACATGGGTGATAATGAGAGAACATGGGTGACATTGGGGGAACATGGGTGATATTGGCAGAACATGAGTGACATTGGGGGAACATGGGTGATATTGGGGGAACATGGGTGATATTGGGAAAACATGGGTGATAATGAGAGAACATGGGTGACATTGGGGGAACATGGGTGATATTGGGGAAACATGGGTGATATTGGGAGAACATGAGTGACAATGGGCCAGGGGGAACATGGGTGACATTGGGGGAGCGTGAGTGACAATGGAGGAACATGGGTGACATTGGAAGAACATGGGTGACATTGGGGGAATGTGAGTGAGAATGGAGGAACATGGGTGACATTGGGGGAACATGAGTGACACTGGGGGAACATAGGTGACATTGGGAGAACATGGGTGACATTGGGGGAACATGGGTGACATTGGGGGAACATGGGTGATATTGGGAAAACATGGGTGATGTTGGGGGAACATGAGTGACAATGGGCCAGGGGGAACATGGGTGACAATGGGGGAACATGGGTGACATTAGGAGAACATGGGTGAAATTAGGGAATGGGAGTGACATTGGGGAATGTGAGTGACAATGGAGGAACGTGGGTGACATTGGCTAAACATGAGTGACACTGGGGGAACATAGGTGATATTGAGAGAACATGGGTGACATTGGGGGAATGTGAGTGACAATGGAGGAACATGGGTGACACATTGGGGGAACATGAGTGACAATAGTGAAACATGAATGACATTGGGAGAACATGGGTGACAATGGGGGAACATGGGTGACATTGGGGGAATATGGGTGACATTGAGGGAACATTGGAGACATTGGGGGAACATGAGTGACATTGGGAGAACATAGGTGACCGTGACATTGGGAGAACATGGATGACAATGGGGGAACATAGGTGATATTGGGGGAACATGGGTGACATTGGGGGAACATGAGTGACAATGGAGGAACGCGGGTGACAATGGGGGAATATGGGTGACATTGGGAGAACATGGGTGACAATGGGGGAACATGAGTGACATTGGGAGGACATGAGTGACATTGGGAGGACATGATTGACATTGGGGGAACATGGGTGACATTGGGGGAACATGGGTGACAATGGAGGAACATGGGTGACAATGGAGGAACATGGGTGACAATGGAGGAACATGGATGACAATGGAGGAACATGGGTGACAATGGGGAAACATGGGTGACTTTAGGAGGACATGAGTGACATTGGGAGGACAAGAGTGACAATGGGGGAACATGGGTGACATTGGGGGAACATGAGTGACAATGGGGGAACATTGGTGACATTAGGGGAATATGGGTGACATTGGGAGGACATGAGTGACATTGGGGGAACCTGGGTGACATTGGGAGGAAATGAGTGACATTGGGGGAACATGAGTGACATTGGGGGAACATGGGTGATATTGGGGGAACATGGGTGACATTGGGGGAACATGAGTGACAATGGGGGAACACTGGTGACATTGGGGGAATATGGGTGACATTGGGAGAACATGGGTGACATTGGGGGAACATGGGTGATATTACGGGAACATGGGTGACATTGGGGGAACATGAGTGACAATGGGGGAACACTGGTGACATTGGGGGAAGATGGGTGACATTGGGGGAACATGAGTGACATTGGGAGGACATGAGTGACATTGGGAGGACATGATTGACATTGGGGGAACATGGGTGACATTGGGGGAAGATTGGTGACATTGGGGGAACATGGGTGACATTGGGGGAACATGGGTGACAATGGAGGAACATGGGTGACAATGGAGGAACATGGGTGACAATGGGGAAACATGGGTGACTTTAGGAGGACATGAGTGACATTGGGAGGACAAGAGTGACAATGGGGGGACATGGGTGACATTGGGGGAACATGAGTGACAATGGGGGAACATTGGTGACATTAGGGGAATATGGGTGACATTGGGAGGACATGAGTGACATTGGGGGAACATGGGTGACAATAGGAGGAAATGAGTGACATTGGGGGAACATGGGTGATATTGGGGGAACATGGGTGACATTGGGGGAACATGGGTGACATTGGGGGAACATGAGTGACAATGGGGGAATATGGGTGATATTGGGGGAACATGGGTGACATTGGGAGGACATGAGTGACATTGGGAGGACATGAGTGACATTGGGGGAACATGAGTGACAATAGGGGGAACATGGGTGACAATAGGGGGAACACGGGTGACATTGAGAGAACATGGGTGATATTAGGGGAACATGGGTAACATTGGGGGAACATGAGTGACAATGGGGGAACACTGGTGACATTGGGGGAATATGGGTGACATTGGGAGAACATGAGTGACATTGGGGGAACATGAGTGACAATGGGGGAATATGGGTGATATTGGGAGAACATGAGTGACATTGGGGGAACATGAGTGACAATGGGGGAATATGGGTGATATTGGGGGAACATGGGTGACATTGGGAGGACATGAGTGACATTGGGAGGACATGAGTGACATTGGGGGAACATGAGTGACAATAGGGGGAACATGGGTGACAATAGGGGGAACACGGGTGACATTGAGAGAACATGGGTGACATTGGGGGAACATGGGTGACATTGGGAGAACATGGGTGACATTGGGGGAACATGAGTGACATTGGGGGAACATAAATGACATTGGGGGAACATGGGTGACATTGGGAGAACATGGGTGACATTGGGAGAACATGGGTGACATTGGAGGAATATGGGTGACATTGAGAGAACATGGGTGACATTGGGGGAACATGGGTGATATTGGAGGAATATGGGTGACATTGGAGGAATATGGGTGACATTGGGGGAACATGAGTGACATTGGAGGAATATGGGTGACATTGGGAGAACATGGGTGACATTGGAGGAATATGGGTGACATTGGGAGAACATGGGTGACATTGAAGGAATATAGGTGACATTGGAGGAATATGGGTGACATTGGGGGAACATTAGGGAAATAAGTGTAGGTGGGCAGAACAATGTAAAGAGCAGAGAGATGCCATCGCCCAGAGCAACCAAAGAACAATCAGTCTGTGCTCTCCTTTATAGCATTCTACAATCGCCCTCCTCACCCATCCATCCTTTGCCTGTGTAGCGTCACATATGGCAACCCATCACATTTGGCTACTCGCTGGAGTGCGCATGCGCGATGCCGCCATATGCGTTCCAACACTTTTACGACAGTTATTATGTGGCTCCACCCCTAAGTCCAGGTTCAAGCCCCACCATCCAAGTGGACATAGAGTTAGATCATAATTATGCCGAGTGAAGCGAGGCCGCGCCCACGCCCCCCTCACCTCCCCTGCCGCTCTGGCGTGGGATGGGCGGGTGCACTGACACGACGTGTCAACGTCATGTATTGCGCACTGGATGCGGGGCGCCCACGTGGCACTGCCCTGCTGGTGACGTTGTTGCACCTGCTAACACGATGAGAGCTGATTGGCGCCAATTGCCCGATTATATCATCACGGCGTCTCTCCTCGCGCTCTGCGCGGTTCCATGACGTTAGTGGTGGGCTGCAGTGTCGGCCGTGTGGGATCGGTCCAGGGTGTCAGTTTTTCACATTGGATATTGGTATCACATGGGACTTCGATCTATATCCTAGAATCTCAGCCTTCAACAGTCACCACACAGCTTTGTTAGGATTTCACTTCATTTTTCTGCATTTGGGTGAATTACCTGTTCACCTTCCTCACGTCTTATTTGTAACCTCGTAGTTGGGCTCTTAATAAGTCACTGTTGAATAATTATTACCGGCCAACCATATATTTGGGCCAGTTTGCACAATTTTGATCTACACAACTTCATGTATTATATTATTTTTCACAGAGGCCCTTATTGATTGATCCCACTCATCTACCCAACCACTATCATTGATCGATACCCACCTTGATTGTTGTCCCGCGTTGGCCGACATCTGTTGGCGCGCCGCTACGGCTCCCGGAAAATGGCTTTCTCTGGGTGATTCGCGACCTTCAGTGCCACGTCATCACTACACGGACACCCTGTGAGTAACACGCCCTAGGGGGATTTATCATATCCACCCGATTGTGGCCATTTATCGGTATCGCCCTAAAAACTTTTTAGGAGCCAAAATAATTATAGTTTTTTTTTTACCACAGATCCAGTTCACGTGCTTCGCTCCTGAAGATTGGCTACAGCCATGAAACGCGTCAAGCTACAGATGCCTTCTACTTCGTCATACCCATTCCAACTACTTTATGTTTATTATCTCAGATTGTAGGTTCCATGGGTGTCAATCCCTCTTGGGATGTTTTAACCAGTATCTGTGATAGGGATCTATGGGGCCCCACAATGGGGCATTATTGTGTATGTGATCTATTGGACCCCGTATTGCCTCACGGGGTCTTGTGTATCATCAATGTTGGGGGTTAAGAGAGGCCCCACATTATATTGTCTATATTGTATTTTTATATGTTCCATCATGCATATTGTTCGATTTTGTATCATTACCATGTATGAATCGAATTGGGTTTTTGTATTATTACCATAATATACCCTGGTTATGAACTATTAAATAGGAATTGTACTCAATTAATTATAAATATTTACCTTGTACCCACAAGTTTCAATGAAAGTCCCGATTCCCCCCCCCCTTTTTCCCTCTCCCCTTTCCTCCCCCCTCCCTTTGTCCCTCCCTTATTTCCCCATTTTCTCCATAATGACAGGGATGGAGGTGCTTCACCCTACCAGTCCCCAATTCCAATTCCTCTCCTTTCTTATAGTAGTTACATAATAGGTGAGGTTGAAAAAAAGACACAAGTCCATCAAGTCCAACCTATGTGTGAGATTATGTGTCAGTATTACATTGTATATCCCTGTATGTTGCGGTCATTCAGGTGATTATCTAATAGTTTCTTGAAGCTATCAATGCTCCCCGCTGAGACCACCGCCTGTGGAAGGGAATTCCACATCCTTGCCGCTCTTACAGTAAAGAACCCTCTACATAGTTTAAGGTTAAACCTCTTTTCTTCTAATTTTAGTGAGTGGCCACGAGTCTTATTTAACTCCCTTACGCGAAAAAGTTTTCTCCCTATTGTGGGGTCACCAGTCCGGTATTTATATATTGTGGGGTCACCAGTCCGGTATTTATATATTGTGGGGTCACCAGTCCGGTATTTGTATATTGTGGGGTCACCAGTCCGGTATTTATATATTGTGGGGTCACCAGTCCGGTATTTATACAATGAAATCATATCCCCTCTCAAGCGTCTCTTCTCCAGAGACAATAAGTTCAGAGCTCACAACCTTTCCTCATAACTAAGATCCTCCAGACCCTTTATTAGCTTTGTTGCCCTTCTTTGTAGTCGCTCCATTTCCAGTACATCCTTCCTGAGGACTGGTGCCCAGAACTGGACAGCATACTCCAGGTGCGGCCGGACCAGAGTCTTGTAGAGCGGGAGAATTATCGTTTTATCTCTGGAGTTGATCCCCTTTTTAATGCCAATATTCTGTTTGCTTTGTTAGCAGCAGCTTGGCATTGCATGTCATTGCTGAGCCTATCATCTACTAGGACCCCCAGGTCCTTTTCCATCCTAGATCCCCCCAGAGGTTCTCCCCCCAGTCTATAGATTGCATTCAGATTTTTGCCACCCAAATGCATTATTTTACATTTTTCTACATTGAACCTCATTTGCCATGTAGTTGCCCCTCCCCCATTCACTTGTTCAGGTCTTTTTGCAAGATTTCCACATCCTGCGGAGAAGTTATTACCCTGCTTAGCTTAGTATCGTCTGCAAATACAGAGATTGAACTGTTTATCCCATCCTCCAGGTCATTTATGAACAAATTAAATAGGATTGGTCCCAGCACAAAACCCTGGGGAACCCCACTACCCACCCCTGACCATTCCGAGTACTCCCCATTTATCACCACCCTCTGAACTCGCCCTTGTAGCCAGTTTTCAATCCATGTACTCACCCTATGGCCCATGCCAACAGACCTTATTTTGTACAGTAAACGTTTATGGGGAACTGTGTCAAATGCTTTTGTAAAATCCAGATACACCACGTCTACGGGCTTTCCTTTATCTAGATGGCAACTCTCCTCCTCATAGAAGGCTAATAGATTGGTTTGGCAAGAACGATTCTTCATGAATCCATGCTGATTACTGTTAATGATATCATTCTTATTACTAAAATCTTGTATATAGTCCCTTATCATCCCCTCCAAGAGTTTACATACTATTGATGTTAGGCTAACTGGTCTGTAATTCCCAGGGATGTATTTTGGGCCCTTTTTAAATATTGGTGCTACATTGGCTTTTCTCCAATCAGCTGGTGCCATTCCAGTCAGTAGACTGTCTGTAAAAATTAGGAACAATGGTCTGGCAATTTCTTAACTGAGTTCCCTAAGTACCCTCGGGTGCAAGCCATCTGGTCCCGGTGATTTATTAATGTTAAGTTTCCCAAATCTAATTCTAATTCTGTCCTCTGTTAACCATAGAGGTGCTTCCTGTGTTGTGTCATGAGGATAAACACTGCAGTTTTGGTTACTGAAGCCCCCCGATTCCCTCGTGAAGACTGAGGAGAAGAATAAGTTCAATACCTTCACCATCTCCCCATCCTTTGTAACCAGATGTCCTTCCTCATTCATTATGGGGCCAATATGGTCAGTCCTCCCTTTTTTACTGTTCACAAAGAATTTCTTAGGATTTTTTTTAGTCTCCTCCGCTATGTGTCTTTCATGTTCTATCTTAGCCGTCCTAATTGCACCCTTACATTTCTTGTTGCATTCTTTATAAAGTCTGAATGCTGATGATGATCTCTCAGCCTTGTATTTTTTGAAGGCCTTCTCCTTTGCTTTTATATGCATTTTTACATTGGAGTTAAGCCATCCAGGACTTTTGTTCGCTCTTTTAAATTTATTACCCAATGGGATACATTGGCTAGTGGCCTTATTTAATATGCTCTTAAAGCAAACCCATCTCTCCTCCGTATTCTTTGTTCCTAATATTTTATACCAATTTATCTTCAATAAATCCTCTCCCCTCTCTGTCTCACTCTCTTCTCTCATGTCCTTGTCCCCCCTCTCCCCCTCTCTCTCTCTCTCCCCTCCTCCCCCCTCTCTCTCTCTTTCTCCCCCCTCTCTCCCCCTCTCTCCCCCCTCTCGCACCCCCCCTTCTCTCTCCCCCCTTTCTCTCTCTCTCCCACTCTGTTCCCTCTCTCTATTCTCTCTCTCCCTCCTCTATCTTCTCTCTCTTTGTCCATACAATCTCTCTCTCTCCCCCTCTCTCCATCTCTTTCTCCCCCTCCCTCTCTCTATCTCCTCCCCCTCTCTTCTTATCTCTCTCGCCTTTTCTCTCTCCTCCTTTCTCTCTCCCCCTCTCTTCTTCTCTCTTCCCCTCTCCTCCCCCTCTCTTCTTCTCTCTTCCCCTCTCTCCTCCCCATCTCTCTCCCCCTTTCTTCTCTCTCTCTCTCTCTCCTCCTCTCTTCTTCTCTCTCTCACCTCCTCTCTCTCTCTCTCCCTTCTCTCTCTCCCCTCCCCCCTCTCTCTCTCCCCCTCTCTCTCTATCCCCCTCTCTCTCTATCCCCCTCTCTCTCGTTCTCCACCTCTCTTTCTTTCTCTCTTTCCTCCTCTCTCTCCATCTCTTTCCCCCCTCCCTCACTCTCTCCTCCCCCTCTCTTCTTATCTCTCTGCCCCTCTCTCTCTCCTCCCCCTCTCCTCCCCCTCTCTTCTTCTCTCTCCCCCTCTTCTTCTCTCTCTCCCCCTCTTCCCCCTCTCCCCCTCTCTTCTTCACTCTCTCTCGCCCCCCTCTTCCCCCCCATCTCTCGTTCCCTCTCTCTCTCCCCCTCTTTCTCTCTCTCCCCCCTCTCTCTCCTCCCCTCTCTCCGTCTCCCACTCTCCCCTGCTCTCCTCTCTCTCCCCCTCTCTCTTTCTCTCTCTCTCTCTCCCTGCTCCCCCTCTCTCTCCCCCTCTCTCCCCCCTCGCTTCTCCTCTCTCTGCCTTCTTCTCTCTCTCCCCCTCTCTCCCCACTCTCTCTGTTTCTCTCTCCTCCTCTATCTTTCTCTCTCTCCTCCCCCTCTCACCCCCTCTCTCTCTCTTTCTCTCTCCCCTCTCTCTCCTTCTCTCTCTTTCTCTCTCTCCCCCCCTCTTTCCCCTTGCTCTTTCTCTCTCTTCCCTCTCTCCTCCTCTCTCTCTCCCCCTATCTCTCCCCCTCTCTCTTTCTCTCTCTCCCTCTTCTTCTCTCTCCCCCTCTTCCCCCCTCTCCGCCTCTCTCCCCCTCTCTTCTTCACTCTCTCTCGCCCCCCCTCTCCCCCTGTCTCTCGTTCCCTCTCTCTCTCCCTCCTCTCTCTCTCTTTCTCTCTCTCCCCATCTCTCTCCATCTCTCTCTCCCCCTCTCTTCTTTACTCTCTCCCCCCTCTCCTCTCTCTCTCTTTCTCTCCCCCCTCTCTCTCCTCGTCTCTCTCTCTTTCTCTCTCTCCCCTCCTCCTCTCTCTCTCGCCTCCTCTCTCTCCCCCTCTCCTCCTCCTCTCTCTCCCCCTCTCTTCCTCTCTCTCTCCCCTCTCTCTTTCTCTCTCCCCCTCTCTCTTTCTCTCTCCTCCTCTCTCTCCCACCTCTCTTCTTCTTCTCTCTCCCCCCTCTCTCTCTCCTCCTCTCTCTCCCCCCCCTCCTCTCTCTCTCCTCCTTTCTCTCTGCCCCCTCTCTTTCCTCCTCTCTCTCGCCCCCTCTCTCTCCCCCCTCTCTCTTTCTCTCCTCCTCTCTCTCCCCTCTCTCTTTCTCTTTCTCCCCCCTCTCTCCCCCTCTCTCCTCCTCTCTCTGCCCCCTCTCTCTCCTCCTCTCTCTTCCCCTCGCTTCTCCTCTCTCTTTCTCCCCCTCTCTCTCTTTCTCTCTCTCAACCCCCTCTCTCTTCTCCTCTCTCTCTCTCTTTCCCCCCTCTCTCCCCCTCTCTCCACCTCTCTTCTTCTCTCTCTCCTCCTCTCTACCCCTCTCTCCTCCTCTCTCTCCCCCTCTTTCTCTCCTCCTCTCCCTCTCCCCCCTCTCTCTCATCCTCTCCCTCTCCCCCCCTCTCTCATCCTCTATCTCTCCCTCTCCTCCTCTCTCTCCCCCCTCTCTCCCCCTCTCTCCCCCTCTCTCTCTCCCTCCTCTCTTCTTCTCTCTCTCCCCCTCTCTCCCCCTCTCTCTTTCCTCTCTTTTTCTCTCTCTCCTTCTCTCTCCTCTCTCCCCCTCTCTCCTCCTCTCTCTCCCCCCTCTCTCTCCCCCCTCTCTCTCATCCTCTCTCTCTCATCCTTTCTCTCTGCCCCCTCTCTCTTTCTCTATCTCTCCCTCTCTCTCTCCTCCTCTCCCCCCCCTCTCTCTCCCCCTCTCTTCTTCTCTCTCTCTCCCGCTCTCTCCCCCTCTCTCTCTCCTCTCTCTGTCCTCCCTCTCTTGCTCTTTCTCTTGCTCTTTCTCTCTCTCTCTCCCTCTTTCTCTCTCTCTACTTCTCTCTCTCCCCCTCTCTTTCTCTCTACCCCCTCTCTCTCCTCCTTCTTCTCTCTCTCCTCGTTTCTCTCAACCCCTCTCTATCCTCTCTCTTTCTCTCTCCCACTCTCTCCTTCTCTCTCTCTTTCCCTTTCTCTCTCCATCTCTCTCCCCCCTCTCTCTCCTCCTCTCTCTCCCCTCCCTCCCCCTCTCTCTTTCTCTCTCTCCCCCTCTCCTCCTCTCTCTCTCCCCCTCTCTCTTTCTCTCTCTCTCCCCCTCTCTCTCCCCCTTCTCTCCTCCCCCCTCTCTCTCCTTCTCTCTCTACTCCTCTCTCTCCCCCTCTCTTTCTCTCTCCCCCCTCTCCCTCTCTCTACCCCTCTCTCTTCCTTTCTTTCTCCCCCTCTCTCTTTCTCTCTCCCCCTCTCTCTCTCTTTCCCCCTCTCTCTCCATCTCTCTCTCTCCCCCGCTCTTCTTTACTCTCTCCCCTCTCTCCTCCTCTCTCTCTATTTCTCTCTCTCCACCCCCTCTCTTCCCCTCTCCTCCTCTCTCTCCTCCTCTCTCTTTCTCTCCCTCTCTTCTTCTCTCTCTCTCCCCTCTCCCCCCTCTCTCTCTCCTCCTCTCTCCCCTCTCTCTCTCCTCCTCTCTCCCTCCCCCCTCCTCTCTCTCTCCTCCTCTCTCCCCTCTCTCTCCTTTCTCTCTGCCCCCTCTCTCCTCCTCTCTCTTGCTCTTTCTCCCCCCAATCTCTCCCCTCTCTCCTCCTCTCTGCCCCCTCTCTCTCTCCTCCTCTCTCTCCCCCTCTCTCTTTCCCTCTCTCCCTCTTCTCCTCTCTCTCCCCACCTCTCTCTCCCTCTCCTCCTCTCACTCCCTCTTTCTCTCTCTTCCGCTCTCTCCCCTCTCTCTCCTCTTCTCTCTCTCCACCGCTCTCTTTCTCTCTCTCCCCCTCTCTCACTTTCTCTCTCCCCCTCTCTCACTTTCTCTCTCCCCCTCTCTCTTTCTCTCTACCCCTCTTTCTCTCTCCCCCTCTCCCTCCCTCTCCCCCTCCCTCTCCCCCTTAATCACCCCCCTCTCTCTCCCCTCTCTCTTTCCTCCTCTCTCTCCCCCCTCTCTCTCCCCTCTCTCTCCCCCCTCTGTCTGTCTCCCCTCCCCCTCTCTCTTTCTCTCTACCCCTCTTTCTCTCTCCCCCTCTCCCTCCCTCTCCCCCTCCCTCTCCCCCTTAATCACCGCCTCTCTCTCCCCCTCTCTCTTTCCTCCTCTCTCTCCCCCCTCTCTCCCCCCCTCTCTCACCCCCTCTCTCTCTCCCCTTTTCTCTTTCCTCCTCTCTCTCTCTCCCTCTCTCCCTCTCTCTCTCTCCTCCCTCTTCTCTCTCCTCCCCTCTCTCCTTCCTCCCTCTCTCTCCCCCTCCCCTCTCTCTCCCTCTCTATCCCCCTCTCTTTCCTCCCCCTCTCTCTATTCCCCCTCTCTCTCTTTCCTCCACTCTCTCCCCTCTCTCTCTCCTCCCCTCTCTCCCTCTCTCTCCTCCCCTCTCTCCCTCTCTCTCCTCCCCTCTCTCTCCTCCCCTCTCTCTCTCCCCTCTCTCTCTCCCCCCTCTCTCTCCCCCCTCTCTCTCTTTCTCTCTCTCTCTCTCTCCCCCCTCTCTCTCTCTCCCTCTCCCCCCTCTCTCTCTTTCTCTCTCTCTCTCCCCCCTCTCTCTCTTTCTCTATCTCTCTCCCCCCTCTCTCTCCTCCCCCTCTCTCTCCCCCCCTCTCTCTCTCCTCCTCTACCCCCCTCTCTCTCTCTTCTCTCTCTTTGTCCCGGGAGGATTGGTCAGAAGAAGATTCTCCAGCTAATAAATAATTCATGTAGTCTGAGTGTCCATACAATCTCTCTCTTTCTGACCTCGGCTCCTTCTTAGTGAGCGGGTGTTGTGGTGATTTCTGTGTGAGCAGAAGAGCTTGCAATCTACACTCTACCTAGCATTATCTGTGGTCTTACTATAGAGGGTGGAGAACTTCTATACATCAGGATACATCATATACCAATATATGAGCCTGCACCCCCCTGTATATACCAATATATATATATAAAATGTATATATACTCTCTGTGATATAGATTGGGGTCGCCATGATGGATGTTGGGTGGGTGTGGGAGGATGAATGTGTAGAGGTATTGTTGGTGAATATTGGGGGGGGGTCTCTCTCTTTGATGTAGAACTGTTGGGGGGGTTAAGAGGTTATTACGAGAGCGGAAGATCTTACAATGAGACTCTGTGGCCGACCACCTCTATCTCATGACACATCGCCCACCCTGATGACATCATCACCGCCCCACGCTGTCTGCGCTTCATCTCTGCTCCGCCATCAAGTGACCTCACACAGAAGAGAAGACGCACATTATCTTCTACAGACATTGGATACAATGAAGATCTGGAAATGATGGAAAGTAGACAATGAAACACCTTCAGAAAAAAGTTCAATGATTATCATTGGGATGACATCAGGCGCTGAGTATCTGGGGGCTCTACAGCTGGGACATAAACCGATGGAGGGACATGGGAGAGGGAACCTCATTGTGTGTAATGGCTGGGTGGTGATTGCAGATGCAAATTGGAGATAATTGGAGAAGACCATCTACAGCTTCCTGTCCTATATCTGTCTCAGCATCTGTGAAGAAAGGAGGAAAGTAATGTGATAATGAAGGATGGAGGGGGGGGGGGGGGGAGGCATCACTGAGGCAAATAAGGTGGGGCAGGAAGAGCTCAGAGATGAAAGAAGAGAGCGCAGACTGCATACACCACACAGGACCTGAGAGAGCGGAGTACACCACAGAGAGTGCACAGGACCAGAGAGCGAGAGAACAGGACCAGAGAGTGCACAGGACCAGAGAGTGCACAGGACCAGAAAGCGAGAGAACAGGACCAGAGAGTGCACAGGACCAGAGAGCGAGAGAACAGGACCAGAGAGTGCACAGGACCAGAGAGCGAGAGAACAGGACCAGAGAGTGCACAGGACCAGAGAGTGCACAGGACCAGAGAGCGAGAGAACAGGACCAGAGAGTGCACAGGACCAGAGAGCGAGAGAACAGGACCAGAGAGTGCACAGGACCAGAGAGCGAGAGAACAGGACCAGAGAGTGCTGAGTAAACCGGAGAGAGAGAAAGAACAGGACCAGAGAGAGAGCTGAATCCAGTGGAGAGAGTGCTGGACACACCGGAGAGAGCTGAATCCAGTGGAGAGAGTGCTGGACACACCGGAGAGAGCTGAATCCAGTGGAGAGAGTGCTGGACACACCGGAGAGAGCTGAATCTAGTGGAGAGAGTGCTGGACACACCGGAGAGAGCTGAATCTAGTGGAGAGAGTGCTGGACACACCGGAGAGAGCTGAATCCAGTGGAGAGAGTGCTGGACACACCGGAGAGAGCTGAATCCAGTGGAGAGAGTGCTGGACACACCGGAGAGAGCTAAATCCAGTGGAGAGAGTGCTGGACACACCGGAGAGAGCTGAATCCAGTGGAGAGAGTGCTGGACACACCGGAGAGAGCTGAATCTAGTGGAGAGAGTGCTGGACACACCGGAGAGAGCTGAATCTAGTGGAGAGAGTGCTGGACACACCGGAGAGAGCTGAATCCAGTGGAGAGAGTGCTGGACACACCGGAGAGAGCTGAATCTAGTGGAGAGAGTGCTGGACACACCGGAGAGAGCTGAATCTAGTGGAGAGAGTGCTGGACACACTGGAGAGAGCTGAATCCAGTGGAAGAGAGTGCTGGACACACCGGAGAGAGCTGAATCCAGTGGAGAGAGTGCTGGACACACCGGAGAGAGCTAAATCCAGTGGAGAGAGTGCTGGACACACCGGGGAGAGCTGAATCCAGTGGAGAGAGTGCTGGACACACCGGAGAGAGCTGAATCCAGTGGAGAGAGTGCTGGACACACTGGGGGGAGCTGAATCCAGTGGAGAGAGTGCTGGACACACCGGGGAGAGCTGAATCCAGTGGAGAGAGTGCTGGACACACCGGAGAGAGCTGAATCCAGTGGAGAGAGTGCTGGACACACTGGGGGGAGCTGAATCCAGTGGAGAGAGTGCTGGACACACCGGAGAGAGCTGAATCCAGTGGAGAGAGTGCTGGACATGCAGGAACAATGAGTACATGAGCTGCTTAGAGCCGGACAGAGAGTGTGCAGAGGAAGCAGAGAGTGCAGGAACAGACACTGTGCAGAGACTGCAAAGAGAGTGCATGGAGAGAGAGAGCCAAGAGACAACACAGCAAGCAGAGAGTGTCAGAGAGCAGAGGAGGAGAGTGCTGAGAAGCTGGAGAGCGTGTAAAGTCACCACCGGAGCACCATGATCACCACCTGCATCCTCTGTGCCTGTCTGATCATCACTGGGAGCACCCCGACCCCTAAAGACATCAGCAAAGGAGTGGTGAGACCAACTGTGTGGGGAGAGGAGAGGGAAGGAGGAGACATGTGAGAGAAGAGGAGAGGAGAGAGAAGTCGAGAGAAGAGGAGAGTAGAGAGAAGTGGAGAGAGAAGAGGAGAGGGGAGAGAAGTGGAGAGAGAAGAGGAGAGGGGAGAGGAGAGGAAAGGGGAGAGGAGAGGAGAGAAGAGGATAGGAAAGAGAATAGAGAAGAAGAGAGGAGGGGAGGAGATGGGAGAGAAGAGGAGAGAGAAGAGGAGGGGAGGGGAGAGGAGAGGAGAGGAGAGGAGAGGAGAGGAGAGGAGAGGAGAGGAGAGGAGAGGAGAGGAGAGGAGGGGGAAGGGAGGAGAGGGGAGGGGAGAAAAGGAGAGGAAAGAGGATAGAGAAGGGGAGAAGAGGGGAGGAGAGGAGAGGAGAGAGAAGAGGAGAGAAGGGGAGGAGAGGAGAGGGGAGAGGAGATAAGGAGAGGAGAGGGGAGAGGAGGGAAGGAGTAGAGAGGAGAGGGTTGTTGGTTTTCTCTATGCTATATATGATCGTCTGTTCTGTGACTTAAAACATAAGAGTGCTGGATGGGGTTAGGGGTAGATGGACAAGGTGGGGAGTATATGGATTGGGTTGGGAGTAGATGGATGAGGTGGAGGGTAGATGGACAGGGTGGGGAGTACATGGATGGGGTTTGGAGTAGATGGATGAGGTTGGGAGTAGATGGATTGGGTTGGGGGTAGATGGACAAGGTGGAGAGCATATGGATTGGGTTGGGAGTAGATGGATGAGGTTGGGAGTATATGGATTAGGTTGGGAGTAGATGGATTGGGTTGGGGGTAGATGGATGAGGTGGAGGGTAGATGGACTGGGTGGGGAGTACATGGATGGGGTTTGGAGTAGATGGATGAGGTTGGGGGTAGATGGATGAGGTGGAAGGTAGATGGATGAGGTGGAGGGTAGATGGATGAGGTGGAGGGTAGATGGATTGTGTAGAAAGGAATAGAAAGATGGGGTGTAGTTATGTGGAGTTGTGGCTAGATGGATGAGGTGGGGAGGGGAATGGGCTATAGGATAAATGAATTGGGTTGGGGGAAGATGGATGAGGTGGAGGGTAGATGGACAAGGTGGGGAGCATATGGATTGGGTTGGGAGTAGATGGATGAGGTTGGGAGTAGATGGATTGGGTTGGGGGTAGATGGATTGGGTTGGGGGTAGATGGATGAGGTGGAGGGTAGATGGACTGGGTGGGGAGTACATGGATGGGATTTGGAGTAGATGGATTGGTTTGGGGGTAGATGGATTGGGTTGGGGGTAGATGGATTGTGTAGAAAGGAATAGAAAGATGGGGTGTAGATATGTGGAGTTGTGGGTAGATGGATGAGGTGGGGAGAGGAATGGGGTATAGGATAGATGAATGGGGTTGGGGGTAGATTGATGAGGTTGGGGGTAGATGGATGAGGTCGGGAGTAGATAGACCGGTTGGGGGTAGGTGGATGGGCTTGGGGGTAGATGCACATGATTGGGGGTAGATGGCTGGGGTCGGGAGTAGATGGATGATGTGAAAGGTAGATGGATTGGGTGGGAAGGAGTAGAAAGATGGGGGGTACATGGATGGGGTTTGGGGTAAATGAATGGGGTGGGGAGCAGATGGATAGGATTATGGGTTGATGGATGGGGTGGAGGGTAGGTGGATTGGGTAAGAAGGAATAGAAAGGTGTGGAGTAGATGGATGGGAGGTAGATAAGGTAGGGAGGGGAATTGGGTGAGGGATAGATGAATGGGGCAGGGAGTAGATGGATGAGGTGAGGAGTCGATGGATGGAGTTAGGAGTAGATGGATGGGGTTACGGGTAGATCGAGGAGTGGAGAGTAGATGGATGGCATGGGGAGTAGCAGGATGGGGTTGATAGATGGGGTTAGGGGTAGATGGACAGGGTGGGGAGTAGATGGATGGGGTTAGTGGTAGATGGATAGGGTTAGTGGTAGATGGATAGGGTTAGTGGTAGATGGATAGGGTTGGGGGTAGATGAATGGGGTTAGGGGTAGATGGATAAGTGGTGAGTAGACAGATGGGGTTAGGAGTAGATGGACAGGGTTGGGAGTAGATGGATGGGGTTGGGGTAGATCGAGGAGTGGAGAGTAGATGGATGGCATGGGGAGTAGCAGGATGGGGTTGATGGATGGGGTTAGGAGTAGATGGATGGGGTTAGGGGTAGATGTATAAGTGGGGGGTAGACGGATGGGGTTAGTAGTAGATGGACAGGGTTGGGAGTAGATGGATGGGGTTAGTGGTAGATGGATAGGGTTGGGGGTAGATGAATGGGGTTAGGGGTAGATGTATAAGTGGTGAGTAGACAGATGGGGTTAGGAGTAGATGGACAGGGTTGGGAGTAGATGGATGGGGTTGGGGTAGATCGAGGAGTGGAGAGTAGATGGATGGCATGGGGAGTAGCAGGATGGGGTTGATGGATAGGGTTAGGAGTAGATGGATGGGGATAGGGGTAGATGTATAAGTGGGGAGTAGACAGATGGGGTTAGGAGTAGACGGATGGGGTTAGTAGTAGATGGACAGGGTTGGATGTAGATGGATTGGGTGGGAAAGGAACAGAGAGATGAGTGGGGGACAGATGAATGAAGAGGAGGGTGGCGGTTAGAGGGACTGGTGGGAAGTTGATGGAGGGGGGGTTGATGAGGTAGGTGGGAATAGGTGGAAGGGGGGGGGGGTTGATGAGGTAGGTGGGAATAGGTGGAAGGGGGGGGGTTGATGAGGTAGGTGGGAATAGGTGGAAGGGGGGGGGGGTTGATGAGGTAGGTGGGAATAGGTGGAAGGGGGGGTTGATGAGGTAGGTGGGAATACGTGGAAAGGGGGGGGTTGATGAGGTAAGTGGGAATAGGTGGAAGGGGGGGGTTGATGAGGTAGGTGGGAATACGTGGAAAGGGGGGTTGATGAGGTAGGTGGGAATACGTGGAAAGGGGGGGGTTGATGAGGTAGGTGGGAATACGTGGAAAGGGGGGGTTGATGAGGTAGGTGGGAATACGTGGAAAGGGGGGGTTGATGAGGTAGGTGGGAATAGGTGTAAGGGGGGGGGGGTTGATGAGGTAGGTGGGAATAGGTGGAAGGGGGGGGGTTGATGAGGTAGGTGGGAATAGGTGGAAGGGGGGGTTGATGAGGTAGGTGGGAATACGTGGAAAGGGGGGGGTTGATGAGGTAAGTGGGAATAGGTGGAAGGGGGGGGTTGATGAGGTAGGTGGGAATACGTGGAAAGGGGGGTTGATGAGGTAGGTGGGAATACGTGGAAAGGGGGGGTTGATGAGGTAGGTGGGAATACGTGGAAAGGGGGGGTTGATGAGGTAGGTGGGAATTGGTGGAAAGGTTTGACTAAAATAAATTGAATTAATAAGGAGTTACACCATAGGAGTTACCCTCCCCCTTCATCCATACCCCTAACCTGCCCCCTAACCTTCCTCCCTAACTTTACCACCAAACCCACTGACCTCTGACCCTAACTTAAAGTGCCCGTCACTTACCCCCTTGCTCTGTATACTTACCCCCTCCTCCCTTCCCGTGGCTGACCAGCCGTACCATATCCTCACAGCAATCCTCTGTCAGTACCTGGAAGAAATGATTCTCTCTGGTGGTTTTGGCAGAGTTCCCAGCTCCGCCCACCTTCTATCAGTCTTAGTATTGAATATGTGCAGCAAGAGAAGGAAGACTCCTTTGTTTGACTGTGGTGTGTCTGTGGTTGGGGAATGGAGGATAGAAAGCCTGTTGGGTGGTGAACCTCATAGTGTCCAACCAAACGTTGGAGGTGACATTTGGGTGGTTTAGCAGTGGAAATGAGTTCCTAAAGGGGACCTCTGCCTATAAATGACTCTCTTCCTTCTTCCAGGACTGGCTGACCCGCTATGGCTATCTACCCCCACCCGATCCATATTCTGCCCAGCAACAGACGCTGGAGAGCCTAAAAGAAGCTGTGAGGACCATGCAGAGGTTTGCTGGCCTGAAGATGACCGGAGAACTCGGTAATCACAAACCCTTCCCTCGGGGGAGTCTCACTTCATATCCTGCAAACATGGGGGAGGGGGTCACCTCAGGTCATTATACTATGTCACCTTATACTAAATACCCCACCACTATAGATCACCTGATTAAGTACCCCTAATATACGTCACCTTACCCTAAATGCCCTCTTATAAAGGTCATGTGATCCTAAGTACCCCTAATAGAGGTCACCCAATCCTAAGTACCCATAATGTAGGTCACTGTATCCCATGTACCCCCTAATATAGGTCACCTTATCCTATGTACCCTAATGGAGGTCACCTTATCATATATACCCCCTGATATACAGTGCTTGAAAAAGTATTCATACCCCTTGAAATTCCCCACATTTTGTCATGTTACAACCAAAATCATAAATGTATTTTATTGGGATTTTATGTGATAGACCAACACATAAAATCCCAATAAAATACATTTACGGTTTTAGGCGTAACAGGACCAATGTGGAACATTTCAAGGGGTATGAATACTTTTCAAGGGGTATGAATACTGTAGGTCACATTATTCCAAAACCTATAGTATAGATCACCAATGTACCCCTAATATAGGTCACCTTATTCTACTGTATGTACTCCTGATGTAGGCTCCCTCTCCTAGATACCCCTGATGTAGGCTCCCTCTCCTAGATACCCCTGATGTAGGCTCCCTCTCCTAGATACCCCTGATGTAAGCTCCCTCTCCTAGATACCCCTGATGTAGGCTCCCTCTCCTAGATACCCCTGATGTAAGCTCCCTCTCCTAGATACCCCTGATGTAGGCTCCCTCTCCTAGATACCCCTGATGTAGGCTCCCTCTCCTAGATACCCCTGATGTAGGCTCCCTCTCCTAGATACCCCTGATGTAGGCTCCCTCTCCTAGATACCCCTGATGTAGGCTCCCTCTCCTAGATACCCCTGATGTAGGCTCCCTCTCCTAGATACCCCTGATGTAGGCTCCCTCTCCTAGATACCCCCGATGTAGGCTCCCTCTCCTAGATACCCCCGATGTAAGCTCCCTCTCCTAGATACCCCCGATGTAAGCTCCCTCTCCTAGATACCCCCGATGTAAGCTCCCTCTCCTAGATACCCCCGATGTAGGCTCCCTCTCCTAGATACCCCCGATGTAGGCTCCCTCTCCTAGATACCCCCGATGTAGGCTCCCTCTCCTAGATACCCCTGATGTAGGCTCCCTCTCCTAGATACCCCTGATGTAGGCTCCCTCTCCTAGATACTCCTGATGTAGGCTCCCTCTCCTAGATACCCCTGATGTAGGCTCCCTCTCCTAGATACTCCTGATATAGGCTCCCTCTCCTAGATACTCCTGATGTAGGCTCCCTCTCCTAGATACCCCTGATGTAGGCTCCCTCTCCTAGATACCCCCGATGTAAGCTCCCTCTCCTAGATACCCCCGATGTAAGCTCCCTCTCCTAGATACCCCCGATGTAGGCTCCCTCTCCTAGATACCCCTGATGTAGGCTCCCTCTCCTAGATACTCCTGATGTAGGCTCCCTCTCCTAGATACCCCTGATGTAGGCTCCCTCTCCTAGATACTCCTGATATAGGCTCCCTCTCCTAGATACTCCTGATGTAGGCTCCCTCTCCTAGATACCCCTGATGTAGGCTCCCTCTCCTAGATACCACTGATGTAGGCTCCCTCTCCTAGATACCCCTGATGTAGGCTCCCTCTCCTAGATACCCCTGATGTAGGCTCCCTCTCCTAGATACCCCTGATGTAGGCTCCCTCTCCTAGATACTCCTGATGTAGGCTCCCTCTCCTAGATACCCCCGATGTAGGCTCCCTCTCCTAGATACCCCCGATGTAGGCTCCCTCTCCTAGATACTCCTGATGTAGGCTCCCTCTCCTATGTACCCCTGATGTAGGCTCCCTCTCCTAGATACCCCCGATGTAGGCTCCCTCTCCTAGATACCCCCGATGTAGGCTCCCTCTCCTAGATACCTCTGATGTAGGCTCCCTCTCCTAGATACCCCTGATGTAGGATCCCTCTCCTAGATACCCCTGATGTAGACTCCCTCTCCTAGATACCCCTGATGTAGGCTCCCTCTCCTAGATACCCCTGATGTAGACTCCCTCTCCTAGATACTCCTGATGTAGGCTCCCTCTCCTAGATACCCCTGATGTAGGCTCCCTCTCCTAGATACCCCTGATGTAGGCTCCCTCTCCTAGATACCCCTGATGTAGGCTCCCTCTCCTAGATACTCCTGATGTAGGCTCCCTCTCCTAGATACCCCTGATGTAGGCTCCCTCTCCTAGATACCCCTGATGTAGGCTCCCTTTCCTAGATACTCCTGATGTAGGCTCCCTCTCCTAGATACCCCTGATGTAGGCTCCCTCTCCTAGATACCCCTGATGTAGGCTCCCTCTCCTAGATACCCCTGATGTAGGCTCCCTCTCCTAGATACTCCTGATGTAGGCTCCCTCTCCTAGATACTCCTGATGTAGGCTCCCTCTCCTAGATACCCCTGATGTAGGCTCCCTCTCCTAGATACTCCTGATGTAGGCTCCCTCTCCTAGATACCCCTGATGTAGGCTCCCTCTCCTAGATACCCCTGATGTAGGCTCCCTCTCCTAGATACCCCTGATGTAGGCTCCCTCTCCTAGATACCCCTGATGTAGGCTCCCTCTCATATGTACCCCCGATATCGGCTTCCTCTCCTATGTACCCCCCCCCCCCCAGTGATCAGGCTGTACTTTGTAACCTTCATGCAAGTGACAAGGTGAGACGTTGCAGCAGGGGCTGATCTGTGTCAGACATTTGTGAACACCACCAACATTTGTGAGCACACAAATGCACGGGCACCAGAATTTACATGATTGTGTCATCTCTGAGCCAGCAGCTCAGTCCAGGAAGTAAGTAGTGACTCTGGATGATGCCTGAACAAAGATGGTGCCGTCCTTCTGGAGAGAAAAGCAGATAAAGGCATTGACAGGGGGAGTCCCTCCTGCTATTGCAATGTACAACTGATCACATGGATAGAAAATTGTACACCTGCCAGTAATCCCAGTTATAGAAATGTAATTACCTCTCCTAGATGATCGCACAGTGGAGATGATGAAGAAGCCTCGCTGTTCTCTCCCTGATGTCGCCCTATCATCGGGGCCCCAGAGGTTGCGCAGGAAGCGCTACGCTTTGAGTGGGACAGTCTGGCAGAAGAAGCAATTGACCTGGAGGTATGGAGCCATGGGGGACATCTGGGGGAATGGAATGTCCTTATACATGGGTGGTATGTAATGTGTCTACAAAGTGGGAGGTACAGAGTCATGGGGGACATCTGGGTGGAATATATTGTGACCAACAGGTGGGAGGTTTGGAATGATGGAGGCCACCTGGGTGGAATATATTGTGTCCACAAGGTGGGAGGTATGGAGTCAGGAAAGACATCTGGGTGGAATATAATGTGCACAAGGTGGGAGGTATGGAGTCAGGAAAGACATCTGGGTGGAATATAATGTGCACAAGGTGGGAGGCATGCAATGATGGAGGACATCTGGGTGGAATATAATGTGTTCACAAGGAGGGAGATATGGAGTCATGAGGGACATCTCGGTGGAATATAATGTGTTCACAAGGAGGGAGGTATGGAGTCAGGGAGGACATCTCGGTGAAATATAATGTGTTCACAAGGAGGGAGGTATGGAGTCAGGGAGGACATCTTGGTGGAATATAATGTGTTCACAAGGAGGGAGGTATGGAGTCAGGGAGGACATCTCGGTGGAATATAATGTGTTCACAAGGAGGGAATTATGGAGTCAGGGAGGACATCTTGGTGGAATATAATGTGTTCACAAGGAGGGAGGTATGGAGTCATGAGGGACATCTCGGTGGAATATAATGTGTTCACAAGGAGGGAGGTATGGAGTCAGGGAGGACATCTCGGTGAAATATAATGTGTTCACAAGGAGGGAGGTATGGAGTCAGGGAGGACATCTTGGTGGAATATAATGTGTTCACAAGGAGGGAGGTATGGAGTCATGAGGGACATCTCGGTGGAATATAATGTGTTCACAAGGAGGGAGGTATGGAGTCAGGGAGGACATCTTGGTGGAATATAATGTGTTCACAAGGAGGGAGGTATGGAGTCATGAGGGACATCTCGGTGGAATATAATGTGTTCACAAGGAGGGAATTATGGAGTCAGGGAGGACATCTCGGTGGAATATAATGTGTTCACAAGGAGGGAGGTATGGAGTCATGAGGGACATCTTGGTGGAATATAATGTGTTCACAAGGAGGGAATTATGGAGTCAGGGAGGACATCTCGGTGAAATATAATGTGTCCATAGGGTGATGCTGATAAGATGGTGAAACTGGCCTCCACCTTTTCAGATCTCCATTGTTCTGTGGGTGTTCCTCCTGAACTGATGGAGGAGATGTGGAGTCTCATACCCTGTTTCCCCGAAAATAAGACCTAGCGTGATTGTCGGTGATGGCTGCAATATAAGCCCTACCCCCCAAATAAGCCCTAGTTAAAGTCCTTGTAGGTCTTATTTTCAGGGTAGGGCTTATTTTCGGGGAAACAGGGTAGGGCTTATTTGGGGGGTAGGGCTTGTATTGCAGCTATCACCGACAATCACGCTAGGTCTTATTTTCGGGGAAACAGGGTATGTGGAGTCATGAGGGACATCTGGGTGAAATATAATGTGTCCACAAGGAGGGAGGTATGGAGTCATGAGGGACATCTGGGTGGAATATAATGTGTTCACAAGGAGGGAATTATGGAGTCAGGGAGGACATCTCGGTGGAATATAATGTTTTCACAAGGTGGGAGTATGCAATGATGGCGGACATCTGGGTGGAATATAATGTGTCCACAAGGAGGGAGATATAGAGTCATGAGGGACATCTGGGTGGAATATAATGTGTCCACAAGGAGGGAGATATAGAGTCATGAGGGACATCTGGGTGGAATATAATGTGTCCACAAGGTGGGAGGTATGGAGTAAGGGAGGACATCTAGGTGGAATATAATGTGTCCATAGGGTGATGCTGATAAGTTGGTGAAACTGGCCTCCACTTTTTCAGATCTATATTGATCTGTGGGTGTTCCTCCTGAACTGATGGAGGAGATGTGGAGTCTCATATATGGAGTCATGAGTGACATCTGGGTGGAATATAATGTGTTCACAAGGTGGGAGGTATGAAGTCAGGGAGGACATCTCGGTGGAATATAATGTGTCTACAAGGTAGGAAGTATGGAGTGATGGAGGACATCTCGGTGGAATATAATGTGTTCACAAGGTAGGAAGTATGGAGTGATGGAGGACATCTTGGTGGAATATAATGTGTCTACAAGGTAGGAAGTATGGAGTGATGGAGGACATCTGGGTGGAATATAATGTGTCTACAAGGTGGGGGGTATGGAGCGATGGAGGACATCTCGGTGGAATATAATGTGTTCACAAGGTAGGAAGTATGGAGTGATGGAGGACATCTCGGTGGAATATAATGTGTCTACAAGGTGGGGGGTATGGAGCGATGGAGGACATCTCGGTGGAATATAATGTGTTCACAAGGTAGGAAGTATGGAGTGATGGAGGACATCTAGGTGGAATATAATGTGTCTACAAGGTGGGGGGTATGGAGCGATGGAGGACATCTAGGTGGAATATAATGTGTCTACAAGGTAGGAAGTATGGAGTGATGGAGGACATCTCGGTGGAATATAATGTGTCTACAAGGTGGGGGGTATGGAGTGATGGAGGACATCTAGGTGGAATATAATGTGTCGACAAGGTAGGAAGTATGGAGTGATGGAGGACATCTAGGTGGAATATAATGTGTCTACAAGGTAGGAAGTATGGAGTGATGGAGGACATCTCGGTGGAATATAATGTGTCTACAAGGTGGGGGGTATGGAGTGATGGAGGACATCTAGGTGGAATATAATGTGTCTACAAGGTAGGAAGTATGGAGTGATGGAGGACATCTCGGTGGAATATAATGTGTCTACAAGGTGGGGGGTATGGAGTGATGGAGGACATCTAGGTGGAATATAATGTGTCTACAAGGTAGGAAGTATGGAGTGATGGAGGACATCTAGGTGGAATATAATGTGTCCATAGGGTGATGCTGATAAGATGATGATAAGATAAAACTGGCCTCCACCTTTTCAGATCTCTATTGATCTGTGGGTGTTCCTCCTGAACTGATGGAGGAGATGTGGAGTCTCATATGATCCTGTAGTGAGCAGTCCCTCATCTTTCTTCTAGGATGGAGAGTTTCCCCATATCCCTGTCACCAGAAATCATAAGGACATTGATGAGGAGCGCCCTGGAGGCCTGGAGCCGGGAGACACAGCTCACCTTCTCAGAGAAGCAGGGCGAGGCCGATATTCGAGTTGGCTTTGTGGGAGGGACCCATGGAGATGGCTATCCCTTTGACGGTCCAGGTGGAACACTCGGTCATGCCTTCTTTCCCGGCGTAGGGCCAATCGCTGGAGAAACTCACATGGACGCCGACGAACAATGGACCTACAACAGTAAGAGGAAACCATTTCATCCATGTTTAGTTATAACAAGCCCAGGAAAGGTGCCCATGGACAAGACAACACAATGCCGATACTATCCAGCACTCCATCCAGGGCATTATCTCGGGCAGTCTGCGCGCAAAGGCAGCCTACCTAGGAACGCCCACTCCTCCAGGCTGACAAGGCATTGTGATAGTTGTATAACTCCTCCCAAGAGCCCGCCCACTGCTTGCATCAGGATTGAGGGCTCTTGAGAGGAGTACTGAGGCGGGGTGTTGTATTGGTTTCAGGAAGCTATGTACAGCCCCCTGCTGGCCCCTCCCCCCTGCATTGCATAGAGAAGCACAGAGACCCGGTGATGACGTCACTGACGGTTTCTGTTTTGTAGCAGAGAGAGACATGAATATTGATCCGTATATCCAATACGCTGGGGGACTGGGGGGCAGGGTATTGAATTATAATTCACGGAGGTCCGATCAGTAAAACGTTCTTCCAGCAAAGGTCCAAATCGCATGTTTGCCCAATGATTCAGAATTCTTCACGTCAAAGCCCCTCCCCTCTTTTATTTTCGGATAGTGATGACACAAAGCCATTTTTTTATCGCAGACTTGTTTGCCTCCTTTTAAAATTCTAATAACAGAAATACCCAAATGTCCCTGATGAAGTGTCCCCCCCCGCAATGTTTGGCCTTGGTACAGACACACAAGGTGATACACAAAGGAGGTCATTCCCCACATATGTGGTGTCTGTGTATAAATAGTCCATGAGATTGTTAGCTCCCACCTGGAATCACTGTGCAGGATAGATACTGGGCCACGGGGAGCTTAAGAGAACTGTCAAAAGACCTGCGTAACAAGGTAATAGAACCTTATAAAGATGGAAAAAGATAGAAAATGTCTCCAACGATGTGATGATAAATGGCTTCCTATCATCACTATCCGAAAATAAGAGACAGTTTTTTGACATGATCAGTTAGATTTTACATAGTTACATAGTTACATAGTTAGTCAGGTTGAAAAAAGACACAAGTCCATCCAGTCCAACCATAAAAAAAAAAAAAAAAAAAAAAAAAAACGTACAATCCAATATACCCAATACTATACCCACAGTTGATCCAGAGGAAGGCAAAAAACCCCAGCAGAGCATGCTCCAATTTGCTACAGCAGGGGAAAAAATTCCTTCCTGATCCCAGAGAGGCAATCGGATTTTCCCTGGATCAACTTTACCTATAAATGTCAGTACCCAGTTATATTATGTACATTTAGGTAAGAATCCAGGCCTTTCTTAAAGCAATCTACTGAGCTGGCCAGAACCACCTCTGGAGGGAGTCTATTCCACATTTTCACAGCTCTTACTGTGAAGAAACCTTTCCGCATTTGGAGATGAAATCTCTTTTCCTCCAGTCGTAAAGAGTGCCTCCTTGTCCTCTGTGTTGACCGTAAAGTGAATAACTCAACACCAAGTTCACTATATGGACCCCTTATATATTTAAACATGTTGATCATATCCCCCCTTATTCTCCTCTTCTCAAGAGTGAACAAATTCAGTTCCTCTAATCTCTCCTCATAGCTGAGCTCCCCCATGCCTCTTATCAGTTTGGTTGCCCTTCTCTGCACTTTCTCCAGTTCCCTGATATCCTTTTTGAGAACTGGAGCCCAAAACTGAACTGCATATTCCAGATGAGGTCTTACTAATGATTTGAACAGGGGCAAAATGATATCTCTCTCTCTGGAGTCCATACCTCTCTTAATACAAGAAAGGACTTTGCTCACTTTGGAAACCGCAGCTTGTCATTGCATGCTATTATTGAGCTTATGATCTACCAAAACCCCCAGATCCTTCTCCACTACGGATTTCCCCAGTTGTACTCCCCCTAGCATGTATGATGCATATTCTTAGCCCCCCAAGTGCATAACTTTACATTTCTCAACATTAAACCTCATCTGCCACATAGTCGCCCAATTAGACAGAGCATTGAGGTCGGCTTGTAAATTGGAGACATCCTGTAAGGATGTTATTCCACTGCATAGCTTGGTGTCATCTGCAAAGACAGAAATGTTACTTTTGATCCCAGACCCAATATCATTTATAAAGATATTAAAGAGTAAGGGCCCCAGCACTGAACCTTGGGGTACACCACTGATAACCTTATACCATTCAGAGTAAGAATCATTAACCACTACTCTCTGAATTCTGTCTTTTAGCCAGTTTTCTATCCATTTACAAACTGATATTTCCAAGCCTGTAGACTTTACCTTACACATGAGCCGTGTGTGCGGAACTGTATCAAACGCTTTTGCAAAATCCAAATAAACCACGTCCACAGCCACCCCTCTGTCCAAGTATACCACGTCCACAGCCACCCCTCTGTCCAAGTATACCACGTCCATATCCACCCCTCTGTCCAAGTATACCACGTCCACAGCCACCCCTCTGTCCAAGTATACCACGTCCACAGCCACCCCTCTGTCCAAGGTTTTACTTACCTCTTCATAAAAAGAAATCAGGTTTGTCTGACAACTTCTGTCTTTCATGAACCCATGCTGTCTGTTGCTTAAAATGTTTTTTTCCAGCAAGAACTCGTCTATGTGGTCTTTTATTAAACGCTCCAGTATCTTCCCGACTATAGAAGTTAAACTAACAGGTCTATAGTTACTTGGTAAAGACTTTGATCCCTTTTTAAATATAGGCACCACGTTCGCCCTGCGCCAATCCAGCGGTACTATTCCCGTCATTAATGAGTCCCTAAAAATTAGATACAATGGCTTTGAAATGACAGAGCTCAATTCTTTTAGGATCGGTGGGTGGATGCCATCAGGTCCAGGTGCTTTATCCACCTTTATTCTGTCTAAATAATTCTGGACCAGATCACTTTTGAGCCATTGTGGATCATTGGGGGCTGTGTCAATACCACCCCCATTATGGACATGAACTTCCCCATGCTCTTTTGTATACACAGAGCTGAAGAAAGTATTTAATAAATTAGCCTTCTCCTTGTCCCCAGTCACCCACTCTAGATTATTTTGTAAAGGGCCTACATGCTCAGACCTGACCTTTTTGCTATTAATATATTTGAAGAATTTTTTGGGGTTTGTCCTACTATTTTTTGCGATCTGTCGTTCATTTTGAATTTTTGCACCCTTGATTTCCTTTTTACATATTCTGTTAAATTCTTTGTAGCATTTAAATGACACTAGTGTTCCTTCATTTTTATATTTTTTAAAAGCTCTTTTCTTATTGTTTATAGCTTTTCTAACTTTGACCGTGAGCCACATAGGTTTTCTTTTTAGCCTTTTAAACTTATTGCCCATGGGAATATACTTTGCAGTGAGGTCCCAAACAGTCTTTTTGAAGAATTCCCATTTCTGTTCTGTGTTTATCGCTGCCAATATTCCCTCCCAGTCTAAGTCCTCGAGAGCAGCCCTCATCCTTGGAAAATTTGCTCTCTTGAAGTTAAGTGTTTTTATCTTTCCCTTATGTATTTCTTGTTTACAGCTAACATCAAATGAAATCATGTTATGGTCACTGCTACCCAGGTGTTCCTTTATCTGCACATTAGTAATAAGCTCTGCATGGTTTGAGATTACCAGGTCCAACAGAGCTTCATTCCTAGTTGGGGCCTCAATAAACTGGATCATAAAATTGTCCTGTACTAGGTTTATAAATTTTTGCCCTTTAACTGTCCCAGCAGTGCCATTACTCCAGTCAATTTCTGGGTAGTTAAAATCTCCCATTATTATCACTGTCCCAGCCCTTGCAGCCCTTTCCATCTGTGCAAGGAGCTGAGTCTCCACCTCCTCGTTAACATTGGGTGGTCTATAACAAACTCCAATGATTAACTTTGAACTACGCCCATCTATATGCAGTTCCACCCATAATGCTTCAGACTCATCACACTCTCCATCAATCAGGTCCTCTTTCACACTTGCTTTGAGATCACTTCTCACATAGAGACAGACCCCGCCACCTTTCCTTTTTACCCTGTCTCTCCGAAAGAGTGCATAGCCAGGAATATTAATAGCCCAGTCATGTGAGGATTGAAGCCAAGTTTCAGCAATACCGATTACATCATAGTTCACTTCATGCACTAGAGCTTCCAACTCACCTATTTTGCTTGGCAGACTTCTGGCATTGGTGAACAAACACTTTAATGCATTATTACATTTTGGTCTGGTGTTTTTCATATATTTTTTAGTAGTACAAATGGCACTACAGTTTCCAATGGCTGTTTGCAACATGGGAAATTTCTTGACACCTGCCATAACCCTCCCCCCATCTGTCCCCATTCCACCCTCCATTAATGTCTGACCCCTAACTGACCTGTCTTCTTGATGTAATTCTAGTTCACCCTCCCCCCTCAATCCTAGTTTAAATACTCCTCCAGCCTTCCTATAAACCTCTCCCCCAGCACAGCAGACCCCCTTCCATTCAAGTGCAAACCGTCTTTAGCATATAGGTTGCACCCCAATGAAAAGTCAGCCCAGTGCTCTAGAAACCCAAATCCCTCCTCCCTACACCAGGTCTTGAGCCATGCATTCAGCTCTCTAATCACCCACTGCCTTTCCTGTGTTGCGCATGGCACAGGCAATATTTCAGAGAATATCACCTTGGAGGTCCTTCCCTTCAACTTGCAGCCTAGTTCTTTAAATTGATTCTTAAGGAGCCTCCACCTTCCATGTATACTGTCATTGGTTCCAACATGGACCAAGACAGCTGGGTCATGCCCAGCCCCTCCCAGTAATTTATCCACCCGGTCCACCACATGCCGAACCCTAGCACCAGGGAGACAGCAAACCATTCGGTTGAGGCGATCCTGGCGACAAATTATTCTATCAGTCCTTCTGATTATAGAATCCCCTATAACCACCAACTGTCTAGGCCTACCTGCACTCCCCTCACCACCTTTACTAGATGGGCTGCTCTCCCGGCTGTTAGGGATAGCAGTGACATCTAGGGCTGCCACCTCTGTGTTTGCCACCTCCACATCTTCACCCAACTTGGCAAATTTGTTTTGATGCACAAACACAGGACTGGCCTTCCTATTCTGCGAGCCCCTTCCACTCCCTCTAACTACATTAACCCATCTTCCTATCTGATAATCCTGACTTGCCCCTCCACCCTCCACATCAACCCTACTGACCACCTGCTCAGCGAGCAGAGGACCCCCTTCAAGGTTGTCCTTTCTGCCCAGTGTTGCAACTTGCTCCTCCAGATCTCTAATGCGAGCTTCCAGAAGGGCAACCTGCTCACATCTGTCACAGCGGTATCCATCCTGGAGCTGTTGCACCAATTTTGCATACATGTGGCACACTGTGCACTGAGCAAAACCTCCAACCCTGCTAGCACTCATTTCCCAGTTACAATACAATTACTTAAGGGAAGTTTAAGATGTTACTTACAGATTTGAAGACTTCTGTTTAAACTCCTGTTTTCAACTCCTGGTTATTAACTCTCCCACTTTAGTTCAAAAATTCCACTTGTGTTCACAAAATCCACATGCAAGCCACCATCAGCTGGGAGCAAGCTCCAGGGGAGTGTGTGTAGACACTTTTATACACCTGGGAACAATTAACCACTCCCCTTAATTAGCAGAAAAAAAAAAAAAAAAAGGGTGTTTAAAAAGTGTCAGAAAAAAAAAAAAAAAAAAAAAAAAAAAAGTATTTTAAAAACTGATAGCAAAGGAAAAAAATAAAAATAAATAAAAACCCCTAAAACAACACTTGCAAGCAGAAGCAGTCAAAAGCACAGCTCCTGGTTAACTCTCCCACTTTAGTTCAAAAATTCCACTTGTGTTCACAAAATCCACATGCAAGCCACCATCAGCTGGGAGCAAGCTCCAGGGGAGTGTGTGTAGACACTTTTATACACCTGGGAACAATTAACCACTCCCCTTAATTAGCAGAAAAAAAAAAAAAAAAGGGTGTTTAAAAAGTGTCAGAAAAAAAAAAAAAAAAAAAAGTATTTTAAAAACTGATAGCAAAGGAAAAAAATAAAAATAAATAAAAACCCCTAAAACAACACTTGCAAGCAGAAGCAGTCAAAAGCACAGCTCCTGGTTATTAACTCTCCCACTTTAGTTCAAAAATTCCACTTGTGTTCACAAAATCCACATGCAAGCCACCATCAGCTGGGAGCAAGCTCCAGGGGAGTGTGTGTAGACACTTTTATACACCTGGGAACAATTAACCACTCCCCTTAATTAGCAGAAAAAAAAAAAAAAAAAGGGTGTTTAAAAAGTGTCAGAAAAAAAAAAAAAAAAAAAAAAAAAAAAAGTATTTTAAAAACTGATAGCAAAGGAAAAAAATAAAAATAAATAAAAACCCCTAAAACAACACTTGCAAGCAGAAGCAGTCAAAAGCACAGCTCCTGGTTAACTCTCCCACTTTAGTTCAAAAATTCCACTTGTGTTCACAAAATCCACATGCAAGCCACCATCAGCTGGGAGCAAGCTCCAGGGGAGTGTGTGTAGACACTTTTATACACCTGGGAACAATTAACCACTCCCCTTAATTAGCAGAAAAAAAAAAAAAAAAGGGTGTTTAAAAAGTGTCAGAAAAAAAAAAAAAAAAAAAAGTATTTTAAAAACTGATAGCAAAGGAAAAAAATAAAAATAAATAAAAACCCCTAAAACAACACTTGCAAGCAGAAGCAGTCAAAAGCACAGCTCCTGGTTATTAACTCTCCCACTTTAGTTCAAAAATTCCACTTGTGTTCACAAAATCCACATGCAAGCCACCATCAGCTGGGAGCAAGCTCCAGGGGAGTGTGTGTAGACACTTTTATACACCTGGGAACAATTAACCACTCCCCTTAATTAGCAGAAAAAAAAAAAAAAAAAAAAGGGTGTTTAAAAAGTGTCAGCAAAAAAAAAAAAAAAAAAAAAAAAGTATTTTAAAAACTGATAGCAAAGGAAAAAAATAAAAATAAATAAAAACCCCTAAAACAACACTTGCAAGCAGAAGCAGTCAAAAGCACAGCTCCTGGTTATTAACTCTCCCACTTTAGTTCAAAAATTCCACTTGTGTTCACAAAATCCACATGCAAGCCACCATCAATGTCAAAATTTCAACATTTCTCTCAGGGGGAGGCAAACTTTTCACCACAACTGTACATCTGTACGTCCCATAGGTGGGGGCTCGGAGAGTTTAGAGTTGGAGAGTGCATTGTGCAGTGAATTTCAGACGTTTACACCAAAAACCTGACCCAGCTTTCTCAGGAAATGTGTGATAACTGAACAGGATGGAGTTTTGAAGATTTAGGGTATTTTATTTAAAAACAAACCTTCGGATTTGATGATCTGACGCTGTGGTTTTGTAGTTCCTAGCTGTGGTTTCTATTTCACTAATTTTTCTTGACTTCGCGTGACTGGCACCGGATTCCGTTTTCAGAGAATTGCTAACATCAGGAAAGAGTTTTGTCACAATACTTTCTCAGGGGAACAAACATTATGAGCCAAATCTGAGGGATGAGGTGGGGGGGTCAAACATAATGATCATTATACAACATCCAGAGATATAAGGACCCAGGCGAAGAGATTCATAGAATCAACGAAGAAAGGCCAAGATCAATAAGCAATACCTCAGGCCATAGAAGGTGACCATCCCATAGATAGATGTACACTAATAGGCCAAATAATTGTGGACACCATCATGCCCATCTATAAAAGTACATGAAACCTCCTTTAAATGATGGAGCTCAGATATCTCCAGTAAATTGTCCTGGCAATCTTCCATCATACAAAGGCATTGTAGACAATTGTGCTCCTCCAGCCTTGAGCATGACTGTGCCCCCTCTGTGTACAAATCCAGCTCCATAAAGACATGGTGGGACCCAGTTTGATGTGGAGGAACTCAAGTGTCCTGTACAGAGCACTAACCTCCTCCCTACTGAACACCTTGGGGATGAATTGGAACTCCGATGGTGAGCCCGGACTTCTCATTCAACACCAGTACCTGACTTCACAAATACTCTTTAAGTAGTAATGAATGATGACATCTTATACTGAGCAGGTCCATGCATTAGTCCATAGAAGTTGACCATCCCATGGATACAGGAATGATACCATGTTAATCTTCTCACAGAGGGATAAGTAGTATTGGATCTGAGAAGAGGATTAAGTGATGACATCTCAGACTGTGCAGGTCCATACATCAGTCCATAGAAGGTGACCGTCCCATAGACACAGACCCCATTTTCATCTTTACACAGAGGGATTTATTATTAGATCTGAGAGGAGGATTGAGTGATGACATCTCATACTGTGAATATCCATACATAAGTCCATAGAAGGTGACCATCCATAGATTAACATGTTCATCTTCTCATTAAACAATAAGTGGTATCAGATGGGAGAGGAGGATTGAATGATGGCATCTTCTATTGTGCAGGTCCATACATGAGTCCATAGTAGATGACCATCCCATAGATGGACACCACGTTCATGTTCTCACAGAGGGATATTTTATTAGATCTGAGAGAGGAGGATTAAACAATGAAATCTCCTATTGTGAAGATCCATGCATGAGTCCAAAGAAGGTAATTATCCCATAGATACAGACACAATATCATGTTCATCGTCTCACAGAGGGATAAGTGGTATTCGATCTGAGAGGGAAATTGAGTAATGACATCTCCTATTGTGCAGGTCCATACACGATTCCATAGAAGATGACCATCCCATAGATACAGAAACCACACCATGTTCATCTTCTCACATAGAGAGAAGTGGTATTAGATTTGAGAGGAGAATTAAGTTCTGACAACTCCTCCTGCCTGATGTATGGACCCTGCAGTGTAAAAGGCGAGGATCCTATGGATACAGACAGAATAATGTTCTTCTTCTCACAGCGGACCAGGGGACAGACGTCTTTGCAGTGGCGGTACACGAGTTCGGACACGCTCTGGGGCTCTCTCACTCATCTGTGGAGACGTCTATCATGAAGCCATACTACCAGGGGACACTGGGAGACCATCGGAATTACAGGCTCTCGGATGATGATGTCGAGGGGATCCAGGCCTTGTACGGTAAGTACACCATTTCCAATTACTCCATCACTTAGACACCACTAATGTAACACCAACATAAATGTATTCTCTACTGTATTCTACACTAGGTAGAAGAGACGCAGCTCCAAGACCACCTCCGAGACCTACCCAGCATGCAATTCCCCCACGAGGGCCCACCTATCAGTAAGATTTCTGTGTACTACTATAAGCACTAAAAGAAGACAACTGGATAGTTGTCGGACACTTTGTAAACCCCAAAACACATCTCTTAAGGCTAGATCATATAGTGGACATTGATATAAATACTAACAAGATCTGCTAGGCCAAGTAGTACCAATAATATTTCCAACACTGGGAGCCAACTAAGGATTAAGTCTTTTCATGATTTCTCAGTGCTGACCCCATGTATGAAAATGTTCGAAGTACTTCTCTTCCTTGCTCTGAGTCTGGCTGGTGGTTTACAAGGCAATTAAGGTTCTTAGTATAGACCAGGGTTTCTCAGACAGATTTCCATGGATCCCAAGGGTTCCTCCAGAGGTTGCTAAGGGTTCCAGCAATTAGCAATTTCTGTCTGTTAGATAAGTTCCCACTGACACCAATGAACTTTTTAGTTATCTATAAGGGGGTAATTCTTCCCAATGATCACAAGTGTAAGGAGAATTCTTCCCACTGACCATCACACTAATGTATCAGGAGTTGTAGCTAGAGGAATTTTTAGCAGAAGGTTCTCTGAGACTGGAAAGTTTTTTCAATGGTTCCTCTGTGTTGAAAAGGTTGATATTGACTATGAATGCCCTCAACCAACAGTCCAAACACGGACAGATGGGGTCTAATGCTCTGTACTAAAGGAGCACTATAGCAAACAACATTGTATTCTGATGTCTTCATGGGGTTCATATATGTTACGGTGGCACTGAATTGTCAATACCTCTGGCCATGTCATATTCTGCCCCAACCCATCATGTCACCGTGGTCTGCAGGTGAATGTGGAGAAACACATTTGTACACCGAGCACTCGCATGTATTATCCACATGGAGCTACCCAAAGGCAGTATTTTCCTGAATGTGGTACCCTAAGTCCAACTGAACTTTCACTATGTAGTTACAAAGATATGTAGAGTTTTACAAACACATTCCAAAACTGGGTTCAGGCTTTAAAATTCGCTTTACCTTTGTCATTAAGGCGTTGAACTAAAATTCAGTTGGGCTTTAAATCCATGTAAGTAATAATCCAAAAAAGTCCAATTCAATTTATAAAGGATCCGGTTGAATGACCACCTCAGATTTGCACTGCTCACAGTTGCCATGGGCTCTTCTGCACTAGCTGGCGCCAAGTGATAAACCTGAGGAAGAGCCAAGCAGGGCAGATCTGTGTGGATTCCACCTAGCAGGAGTGAGTGCATTTAACAGGACACTCCGCACAGGGGGCCTTTCCTGTTCCCACGAGCACCTTCTTAGAAGTCTGGTCAGCCGACCAGCACTTAAGCGAGAGGAGGTCATTCGAGAGACCACTTCACTGGAATCCACGGGGTTGCATAAGTACTGAAGACCCTGGACTAGTTGGTCTGCTAGGTCCACATAGGTGGGAGAAACCTGTTCAGCGCAAAAGTTTGGCTCACTCAGTCAGGGTCTTGGAAACCATAGCGGAGGCCAGGCCCGTTGGTGAACGATAGAGAAATGGGGGCCACCCTTACTGACTTTATGTGTGAAAATACTGGTTCCCCGGCTGTCTCTGGCTAAAGTTATAGGCCTAGGACAAGCATGTAGATCAGGAAAGACACATGGGCCAGCATGACACGTGAGGTATGACCTGGAGGAGGGTCAGTAATGACCTTTATACTTCTTCTGGGCAGAATTATTTTAATAGATTGTTAGTTCTGAGGTCTGGTCACTTTTGGCATGAAAGCGGTAGCTTTTGGTGTGACTGTTCACAGGGCTGGTTGAGGTAGGTTATTGGCTACAGGAGTTAAGTGTTTGGGATACTTTAGGGGAGATTTAGGATTTTGACTTGAGTCAGAAGTCCATACCAAAGGCTATGAATACTGACTCCATGCACCAAATGGGACACAGTTATGATAAAGTCAACCAACGAGGCTATCATAGGCAGTAAAGTAGCTAAACCCTGAAGAACCTACAGCGGAAAATAATAATCAAATGATGTTCTTATTTTCCCACCACATTACAAATGTTAGTTTTGTGTAGAGTTGGGTTGCAGCTCCCCTGCCATCCATGAGCGGGGAATGATTCCAAGATGTATCACTTATGAACCATGCACTATGTTAATGTTTTCATGTCACCCATTTAGTCTCCATGATGCAATGTTCCATTTTTCCCATCAGGCCCCGCCCTCCACTCTTTGATCGCTGCTCCACTCATTTTGATGCAATTGCAAATATTCGAGGGGAAGTGTTCTTCTTTAAGAGTAAGGGTTGACTGCCGTTCCTTGCACCATTCTACCGATTAAAACATAACTTGCCCCTTACAGTCTTGTCTTCTCATTCTCAGACAAGGTCTTCTGGAGAATGCAGGCTTCCCGCAACCTCGTCTCCCTCAATCCGGCTCAACTCCACCACTTCTGGAATGGGCTACCTATAGACCTGCCACGGCTGGACGCTGTGTATGAACGGCAAAACGACAGCAGGATCGTGTTCATCGCAGGTGAGTACAGAGCAGGGGGAGACAAGTGCATGAATTGGAAAAGGGTGGTTTGGGGGCATGGATGTAGCTCTACTGCAGATGATGGAAATGGAGGTCTCCTCCAAACTGACCGCTACGAGAACACCAAATATGACCAGCCATACACCTCCACCTGTACTGAGGCCAGAGAAGCCCCCAAAACCACTGAGAACTACCATGTGATTGAGGTTGTGACTTTTTTTTTGGCTGCATCTGCCATGATCTTACCTTGATCCTTTCTTTAATTGGTACAGGGAACAATTTCTGGGTGTTTAAAGACACACTGGTGGAGACCGGCTACCCACGGCCCCTCTCTGATTTTGGCCTGAACACAGACCGCATTGATGGAGCTTTCGTGTGGAAGCATAACAAGAAAACCTACTTCTTCAGACACAACCGCTTCTGGAGATACGATGAGACACTTGGAAGAATGGACGGTCGCTATCCGCAGGACACAAACCTATGGCAAGGGCTGCCTGCGGAGATCGATGATGTGATCAGCTGGGTAGATGGTGAGTTTTATGGTTTTCAGGGAGAAAATACTGACTACGGTCACAGCCCAACAACCCCCCCCCCCCACCCCCAAAAAGCCCCTGTTTAGAGCCAACACTGTAAAACTAGTATTTTAATGTGTACATCCAGCTAAAAAGGACATCAGACTATTGAAGTTAAGCTGTAGACATCAGATAAACTCAAATTACATCAGAAGAGTGCAGCAACTTTTCCTTATTTGCCTCTTCTTCAATTCTCAAAAAGACCTGCCGCCTCTTCCCCTCCCCCACCCCCCTTCTTCAAAAGAATCTCTCTCTTCTTCACCATCTCCCAACACCAATTTCTGCCTCTTCTTAAACCCCCGCCCCCTGCCTCTTCTTCACCGCCCTCATGCCCAAAAAGACCTATATAATCACATAGTAGGTGAGGTTGAAAAAAGACACAAGTCCAACCTATGTGTGTGATTATGTGTCAGTATTACATTGTATATCCCTGTATATTGTGGTCATTCAGGTGATTATCTAATAGTTTCTTGAAGCTGTCAATGCTCCCCGCTGAGACCACCGCCTGTGGAAGGGAATTCCACATCCTTGCCGCTCTTACAGTAAAGAACCCTCTACGTAGTTTAAGGTTAAACCTCTTTTCTTCTAATTGTAATGAGTGGCCACGAGTCTTATTAAACTCTCTTCTGCGAAAAAGTTTTATCCCTATTGTGGGGTCACCAGTCCGGTATTTGTATAATGAAATCATATCCCCTCTCAAGCGTCTCTTCTCCAGAGAGAATAAGTTCAGAGCTCACAACCTTTCCTCATAACTAAGATCCTTCAGACCCTTTATTAGCTTTGTTGCCCTTCTTTGTAGTCGCTCCATTTCCAGTACATCCTTCCTGAGGACTGGTGCCCAGAACTGGACAGCATACTCCAGGTGCGGCCGGACCAGAGTCTTGTAGAGCGGGAGAATTATCGTTTTATCTCTGGAGTTGATCCCTTTTTAATGCCAATATTCTGTTTGCTTTATTAGCAGCAGCTTGGCATTGCATGTCATTGCTGAGCCTATCATCTACTAGGACCCCCAGGTCCTTTTCCATCCTAGATTCCCCCAGAGGTTCTGCCCCCAGTCTATAGATTGCATTCAGATTTTTACCACCCAAATACATTATTTTACATTTTTCTACATTGAACCTCATTTGCCATGTAGTCGCCCCTCCCCCATTCATTTGTTCAGATCTTCTTGCAAGATTTCCACATCCTGCGGAGAAGTTATTGCCCTGCTTAGCTTAGTATCGTCTGCAAATACAGAGATTGAACTGTTTATCCCATCCTCCAGATCGTTTATAAACAAATTAAATAGGATTGGTCCCAGCACAGAACCCTGGGGGACCCCACTACCCACCCCTGACCATTCCTAGTACTCCCCATTTATCACCACCCTCTGAACTCGCCCTTGTAGCCAGTTTTCAATCCATGTACTCACCCTATGGTCCATGCCAACGGACCTTATTTTGTACAGTAAACGTTTATGGGGAACTGTGTCAAATGCTTTTGTAGAATCCAGATACACCACGTCTACGGGCCTTCCTTTATCTAGATGGCAACTCACCTCCTCATAGAAGGTTAATAGATTGGTTTGGCAAGAACGATTCTTCATGAATCCATGCTGATTACTGCTAATGATATCGTTCTTATTACTAAAATCTTGTATATAGTCCCTTATCATCCCCTGCAAGAGTTTACATACTATTGATGTTAGGCTAACTGGTCTGTAATTCCCAGGGATGTTTTTGGGGCCCTTTTTAAATATTGGTGCTACATTGGCTTTTCTCCAATCAGCTGGTACCATTCCAGTCAATAGACTGTCTGTAAAAATTAGGAACAACGGTCTGGCAATCACCTGACTGAGTTCCCTAAGTACCCTCGGGTGCAAGCCATCTGGTCCCGGTGATTTATTAATGTTAAGTTTCTCAAGTCTAATTTTAATTCCGTCCTCTGTTAACCATGTAGGTGCTTCCTGTCTCTTCTCTCCCCCCCTCCCACCCAACAAGATCTGCCTCTTCTCCCCCCCCCCCCCCAACAAAATCTGCCTCTTCATCACCCCCCCCCACCCAACAAAATCTGCCTCTTCATCAACCCCCCCCACAACCCACCCCCAACATGATCTGCCTCTTCTTCACTCCCCCCAACAAAATCTGCCTCTTCATCAACCCCCCCCAAACATGAACTGCCGCTTCTCAAACCCCCGCCTCTTCTTCACCGTCCTCATGCCCAAAAAGACCTACCTCTTCTCTCTCCCCCCACCCAACAAAATCTGCCTCTTCATCAACCCCCCCCACAACCCACCCCCAACATGATCTGCCTCTTCTTCACTCCCCCCAACAAAATCTGCCTCTTCATCAACCCCCCCCAAACATGAACTGCCGCTTCTCAAACCCCCGCCTCTTCTTCACCGTCCTCATGCCCAAAAAGACCTACCTCTTCTCTCTCCCCCCACCCAACAAAATCTGCCTCTTCTCCCCCCCCCCCCAACCCAACCCAACAAAATCTGCCTCTTCTTCACCCCCCCCCCCAAGATCTGCCTCTCCACCCCCCCAACAAGATGTGCCTCTTCATCAACCCCCCCAACAAGATGTGCCTCTTCATCAACCCCCCCAACAAGATGTGCCTCTTCATCAACCCCCCCAACAAGATGTGCCTCTTCATCAACCCCCCCAACAAGATGTGCCTCTTCATCAACCCCCCCAACAAGATGTGCCTCTTCATCAACCCCCCCAACAAGATGTGCCTCTTCATCAACCCCCCCCACAAGATGTGCCTCTTCATCAACCCCCCCCCACAAGATGTGCCTCTTCATCAACCCCCCCAACAAGATGTGCCTCTTCTTCACCCCCCCCCCAAGATCTGTCTCTTCTTCACCTCCCCCCCCCCAGATCTGTCTCTTCTTCACCTCCCCCCCAGATCTGTCTCTTCTTCACCTCCCCCCCCCAGATCTGTCTCTTCTTCACCTCCCCCCCCCAGATCTGTCTCTTCTTCACCTCCCCCCCCCAGATCTGTCTCTTCACCTCCCCCCCCCAGATCTGTCTCTTCTTCACCTCCCCCCCAAGATCTGTCTCTTCTTCACCCCCCCCCCCCCAAGATCTCTCTCTTCTTCACCTCCCCCCCCAAGATCTGTCTCTTCTTCACCTCCCCCCCCCCCCAAGATCTGTCTCTTCTTCACCTCCCCCCCCCCCCCAAGATCTGTCTCTTTCTCACCCCCCCCAAGATCTGTCTCTCCTTCAGCCCCCCACAACAGGATCTGTCTCTTCACCTCCCCCTCAACAAGATCTGTCTCTTCTTCACCTCCCCCCCCCCAAGATCTGTCTCTTCTTCACCTCCCCCCCCCCCAAGATCTGTCTCTTCTTCACCTCCCCCCCCCAAGATCTGTCTCTTCTTCACCTCCCCCCCCCAAGATCTGTCTCTTCTTCACCTCCCCCCCCCAAGATCTGTCTCTTCTTCACCTCCCCCCCCCCAAGATCTGTCTCTTCTTCACCTCCCCCCCCCAAGATCTGTCTCTTCTTCACCTCCCCCCCCCCAAGATCTGTCTCTTCTTCACCCCCCCCTCAAGATCTGTCTCTTCTTCACCCCCCCCAAGATCTGTCTCTTCTTCACCTCCCCCCCCCCCAAGATCTGTCTCTTCTTCACCTCCCCCCCCCCCAAGATCTGTCTCTTCTTCACCTCCCCCCCCCCCCCCCAAGATCTGTCTCGTCTTCACCTCCCCCCCCCCCCAAGATCTGTCTCTTCTTCACCTCCCCCCCCCCCCCCAAGATCTGTCTCTTCTTCACCTCCCCCCCCCCCCCCAAGATCTGTCTCTTCTTCACCTCCCCCCCCCCCAAGATCTGTCTCTTCTTCACCCCCCCCCCCCAAGATCTGTCTCTTCTTCACCTCCCCCCCCAAGATCTGTCTCTTCTTCACCTCCCCCCCCCCAAGATCTGTCTCTTCTTCACCTCCCCCCCCCAAGATCTGTCTCTTCTTCACCTCCCCCCCCCAAGATCTGTCTCTTCTTCTCTTCACCCCCCCAAGATCTGTCTCTTCTTCACCCCCCCCCCCAAGATCTGTCTCTTCTTCACCCCCCCCCCAAGATCTGTCTCTTCTTCACCCCCCCCCCCCAAGATCTGTCTCTTCTTCACCCCCCCCCAAGATCTGTCTCTTCTTCACCCCCCCCAAGATCTGTCTCTTCTTCACCCCCCCCAAGATCTGTCTCTTCTTCACCCCCCCCAAGATCTGTCTCTTCTTCACCCCCCCCAAGATCTGTCTCTTCTTCACCCCCCCCCCCAAGATCTGTCTCTTCTTCACCCCCCCCCAAGATCTGTCTCTTCTTCACCCCCCCAAGATCTGTCTCTTCTTCTTCTTCACCCCCCCCCCAAGATCTGTCTCTTCTTCACCCCCCCAAGATCTGTCTCTTCTTCACCCCCCCCCAAGATCTGTCTCTTCTTCACCCCCCCCCCCCAAGATCTGTCTCTTCTTCACCCCCCCCGCCCCAAGATCTGTCTCTTCTTCACCCCCCCCCCCCCAAGATCTGTCTCTTTCTCACCCCCCCAAGATCTGTCTCTCCTTCAGCCCCCCCCCCCAACAGGATCTGTCTCTTCACCTCCCCCCCAACAAGATCTGTCTCTTCTTCACCTCCCCCCCCCAAGATCTGTCTCTTCTTCACCTCCCCCCCAAGATCTGTCTCTTTCTCACCCCCCCAAGATCTGTCTCTCCTTCAGCCCCCCCCCCAACAGGATCTGTCTCTTCACCTCCCCCCCAACAAGATCTGTCTCTTCTTCACCTCCCCCCCCCCAAGATCTGTCTCTTCTTCACCTCCCCCCCCCCAAGATCTGTCTCTTCTTCACCTCCCCCCCCCCCCAAGATCTGTCTCTTCTTCACCTCCCCCCCCCCCCCCCAAGATCTGTCTCTTCTTCACCTCCCCCCCCCCCCCAAGATCTGTCTCTTCTTCACCTCTCCCCCCCCCAAGATCTGTCTCTTCTTCACCTCCCCCCCCCCCCAAGATCTGTCTCTTCTTCACCTCCCCCCCCCAAGATCTGTCTCTTCTTCACCCCCCCCAAGATCTGTCTCTTCTTCACCCCCCCCCAAGATCTGTCTCTTCTTCACCCCCCCCCCCCAAGATCTGTCTCTTCTTCAACCCCCCCCCCAAGATCTGTCTCTTCTTCACCCCCCCCCCCCAAGATCTCTCTTTCTCACCCCCCCCCCAAGATCTGTCTCTTTTTCACCCCCCAAGATCTGTCTCTTCTTCACCTCCCCCCCAAGATCTGTCTCTTCTTCACCCCCCCCCCCCCCAAGATCTGTCTCTTCTTCACCCCCCCCCCCCCAAGATCTGTCTCTTCTTCACCTCCCCCCCAAGATCTGTCTCTTCTTCACCTCCCCCCCAAGATCTGTCTCTTCTTCACCTCCCCCCCAAGATCTGTCTCTTCTTCACCTCCCCCCCAAGATCTGTCTCTTCTTCACCTCCCCCCCAAGATCTGTCTCTTCTTCACCTCCCCCCCAAGATCTGTCTCTTCTTAACCTCCCACCCCCTTAAGATCTGTCTCTTCTTCAGCCCCCCCAACAAGATCTGTCTCTTCTTCAGCCCCCCCAACAAGATCTGTCTCTTCTTCAGCCCCCCCAACAAGATCTGTCTCTTCTTCAGCCCCCCCAACAAGATCTGTCTCTTCTTCAGCCCCCCCAACAAGATCTGTCTCTTCTTCAGCCCCCCCAACAAGATCTGTCTCTTCTTCAGCCCCCCCAACAAGATCTGTCTCTTCTTCAGCCCCCCCAACAAGATCTGTCTCTTCTTCAGCCCCCCCAACAAGATCTGTCTCTTCTTCAGCCCCCCCAACAAGATCTGTCTCTTCTTCAGCCCCCCCAACAAGATCTGTCTCTTCTTCAGCCCCCCCAACAAGATCTGTCTCTTCTTCAGCCCCCCCAACAAGATCTGTCTCTTCTTCAGCCCCCCCAACAAGATCTGTCTCTTCTTCAGCCCCCCCAACAAGATCTGTCTCTTCTTCAGCCCCCCCAACAAGATCTGTCTCTTCTTCAGCCCCCCCAACAAGATCTGTCTCTTCTTCAGCCCCCCCAACAAGATCTGTCTCTTCTTCAGCCCCCCAACAAGATCTGTCTCTTCTTCAGCCCCCCAACAAGATCTGTCTCTTCTTCAGCCCCCCCAACAAGATCTGTCTCTTCTTCAGCCCCCCCAACAAGATCTGTCTCTTCACCCCCCCCCCCCCACAAGATCTGTCTCTTCTTCACCTCCCCCCCAAGATCTGTCTTCTTCAGCCCCCCCCAACAGGATCTGTCTCTTCACCTCCCCCCCAACAAGATCTGTCTCTTCTTAACCTCCCACCCCCCCTAAGATCTGACCCAGCCCCTCCATCACCACCCACAGCCATGACCCGGCCCCTCCATCACCACCCACAGCCATGACCCGGCCCCATCACCACCCACAGCCATGACCCGGCCCCTCCATCACTACCCACAGCCATGACCTGGCCCCTCCATCACACCCCACAGCCATGACCCAGCCCCTCCATCACACCCCACAGCCATGACCCGGCCCCTCCATCACACCCCACAGCCATGACCCGGCCCCTCCATCACACCCCACAGCCATGACCCGGCCCCTCCATCACACGCCACAGCCATGACCCGTTGCCTCCATCACCACCCACAGCCATGACCTATTCCCTCCATCACCACCCACAGCCATGACCTAATCCCTCCATCATCACCCACAGCCATGACCTAATCCCTCCATCACCACCCACAGCCATGACCCGTCCCCACCATCACCACCCACAGCCATGACCCGTCCCCACCATCACCACCCACAGCCATGACCTAATCCCTCCATCACCACCCACAGCCATGACCCGTCCCCACCATCACCACCCACAGCCATGACCCGTCCCCACCATCACCACCCACAGCCATGACCCGTCCCCACCATCACCACCCACAGCCATGACCTAATCCCACCATCATCACCCACAGCCATGACCTAATCCCTCCATCACCACCCACAGCCATGACCCGTCCCCACCATCACCACCCACAGCCATGACCCGTCCCCATCACCACCCACAGCCATGACCCGTCCCCACCATCACCACCCACAGCCATGACCCGTCCTCACCATCACCACCCACAGCCATAACCAATCCCCTCCACCAACAGCCATGACCCATCCCCTCCATCACCACCCACAGCCATGACCCATCCCCTCCATCACCACCCACAGCCATGACCTAATCCCTCCATCACCACACAAAGCCGTGAAGACCCATCACCACACAAAGCCATGAAGACCCATCACCACACAAAGCCATGAAGACCCATCACCACACAAAGCCATGAAGACCCATCACCACACAAAGCCATGAAGACCCATCACCACACAAAGCCATGAAGACCCATCACCACACAAAGCCATGAAGACCCATCACCACACAAAGCCATGAAGACCCATCCCCTCCCCCTATCACCACCCAAAGCCATGACCCACCCCCCCACCACTCAAACCCATGACCCATCCCCACCATGACCACCCACAGCCATGACAAGTGCCTAATCCCTCCATCACCCCCCACAGCCATGACCAGTGCCTAATCCCACTATAATCACCCACAGCCATGACCAGTGCCCTAATCCCACCATCACCACCTACAGCCATGACCAGTCCCCTCCATCACCACCCACAGCCATGACCCGTCCCCTCCATCACCACCCACAGCCATGACCAGTGCCTAAGCGCACCAACACCACCCACAGCCATGATCCGCTCCCTCCATCACCACCCACAGCCATGACCAGTGCCCAATCACACCATCACCACCCACAGCCATGACCAGTGCCCAATCACACCATCACCACCCACAGCCATGACCAGTCCCCTCCATCACCACCCACAGCCATGACCAGTGCCTAAACCCACCATCACCGCCCACAGCCATGACCAGTGCCCAATCACACCATCACCACCCACAGCCATGACCAGTACCCTCCATCACCACCCACAGCCATGACCAGTGCCTAAACCCACCATCACCACCCACAGCCATGACCAGTGCCCAATCACACCATCACCACCCACAGCCATGACCAGTCCCCTTCATCACCACCCACAGCCATGACCAGTCCCCTCCATCACCACCCACAGCCATGACCAGTGCCTAAACCCACCATCACCACCCACAGCCATGACCAGTCCCCTCCATCACCACCCACAGCCATGACCAGTGCCCAATCACACCATCACCACCCACAGCCATGACCAGTCCCCTCCATCACCACCCACAGCCATGACCAGTCCCCTCCACCACCACCCACAGCCATGACCTAATCCCTCCATCACCACCCACAGCCATGACCTAATCCCTCCATCACCACCCACAGCCATAAAACGCATTCCCTTCCATCATCACCCAGACACAACTAGTCCCCTCCATCACCACCCATATACAATGATGAAGATTTTCCTTTCCACCCCCACAGGTAACACGTATTTCTTCAAGGGCTCCGAGTACTGGCAGTTCAAGGATGGACAAGTGGAGACAGAGCCTGGCTACCCTCGCAGCATCGCCAGAGACTGGATGTATTGCCGAAGCGAGTCGCTGCCACCGCAGCCCACAGAGGAACCTGAGAGACGAGACCAGCAAGACTGCAACTGCCCATGCTTGCAGGGAAACGACGCGGCCCTCTGGAAGGCCAGTATGGCGGTCATCAGCATAACCGCTGTTCTCAGCATGGTGACCTGGTACTAGAGCGGTCCTCATATTGAGGCACAGGGACTCTCTCACACACCAATCAGGAGCAACGGAATGTCCTGGCTTAGCCCAATCTTTTATTGACAGAAAGGATTCTTGCTGTACAGATTACAAAACAAAAAAAAAAAGAACAAAAATAAAACACAAAATAAGTTTCACCGATTCATTTCACTTCTTACGAAATTGCCTCTATGCAGGACGAAAGAAGGTAAAGGGGCGGGCTCTGGCACCACGCCAGAGTGCCGCGTTACTGGGCCCTTCGAGTGAGAAGTGGTGCTACGGCAGACACCGAGGCAGGACGACATCTTGCCAATAAAAGTTCATTTGAGTACATTGAGGGGGGCCAGCAAATTCACATCATATAATATCTCGGTGAGTGCAGAACACAGAGGAGTCTGTCTGCACACCACAATGTCTGTACAGGAGGGAGAGTCCCAGCAGTCTGTAAGATCCCAAAAGTAAGACGAGGGTGTCAAAGTGGCCCTCAAAGGGGGAGGAGGGAAGGGGCAACCCAAGGTCTTCTCTAGGCTGGGGAAGCAAAGCTGTCGATTCAAGGAGACCTGCAGAGAAAGAAAAACACAAGAGCCGTTATAATGTGTCACAGAAACAATGCTAAAAAGGGAAGAAGATGTATCTGACAGCAGAGCAAAAGACAAGCAGCGAGAGAGCGCAGGGAGCAGAGAGAGAGCGCAGGGAGCAGAGAAACAGCAGAGCAATATGAGTGAGATGAATGAGAGCCAAAGACAGCAGAGAGCAGAGAGCCAAAGACAGCAGAGAGCAGAGAGCCAAAGACAGCAGAGAGCAGAGAGCCAAAGACAGCAGAGAGCAGAGAGCCAAAGACAGCAGAGAGCCAAAGACAGCAGAGAGCAGAGAGCCAAAGACAGCAGAGAGCCAAAGACAGCAGAGAGCAGAGAGCCAAAGACAGCAGAGAGCCAAAGACAGCAGAGAGCCAAAGACAGCAGAGAGCCAAAGACAGCAGAGAGCAGAGAGCCAAAGACAGCAGAGAGCAGAGAGCCAAAGACAGCAGAGAGCAGAGAGCCAAAGACAGCAGAGAGCAGAGAGCCAAAGACAGCAGAGAGCAGAGAGCCAAAGACAGCAGAGAGCAGAGAGCCAAAGACAGCAGAGAGCAGAGAGCCAAAGACAGCAGAGAGCCAAAGACAGCAGAGAGCAGAGAGCCAAAGACAGCAGAGAGCCAAAGACAGCAGAGAGCAGAGAGCCAAAGACAGCAGAGAGCCAAAGACAGCAGAGAGCAGAGAGCCAAAGACAGCAGAGAGCAGAGAGCCAAAGACAGCAGAGAGCAGAGAGCCAAAGACAGCAGAGAGCAGAGAGCCAAAGACAGCAGAGAGCAGAGAGCCAAAGACAGCAGAGAGCAGAGAGCCAAAGACAGCAGAGAGCAGAGAGCCAAAGACAGCAGAGAGCAGAGAGCCAAAGACAGCAGAGAGCAGAGAGCCAAAGACAGCAGAGAGCAGACAGCCAAAGACAGCAGCGAGCAGAGAGCCAAAGACAGCAGACAGCCAAAGACAGCAGACAGCCAAAGACAGCAGACAGCCAAAGACAGCAGAGAGCAGAGAGCCAAAGACAGCAGACAGCCAAAGACAGCAGACAGCCAAAGACAGCAGAGAGCAGAGAGCCAAAGACAGCAGAGAGCCAAGACAGCAGAGAGCCAAAGACAGCAGAGAGCAGAGAGCCAAAGACAGCAGAGAGCCAAAGACAGCAGAGAGCAGAGAGCCAAAGACAGCAGAGAGCAGAGAGCCAAAGACAGCAGAGAGCAGAGAGCCAAAGACAGCAGAGAGCAGAGAGCCAAAGACAGCAGAGAGCAGAGAGCCAAAGACAGCAGAGAGCAGAGAGCCAAAGACAGCAGAGAGCAGAGAGCCAAAGACAGCAGAGAGCAGAGAGCCAAAGACAGCAGAGAGCAGAGAGCCAAAGACAGCAGAGAGCAGAGAGCCAAAGACAGCAGAGAGCAGAGAGCCAAAGACAGCAGAGAGCAGAGAGCCAAAGACAGCAGAGAGCCAAAGACAGCAGAGAGCCAAAGACAGCAGAGAGCCAAAGACAGCAGAGAGCAGAGAGCCAAAGACAGCAGAGAGCAGAGAGCCAAAGACAGCAGAGAGCAGAGAGCCAAAGACAGCAGAGAGCAGAGAGCCAAAGACAGCAGAGAGCAGAGAGCCAAAGACAGCAGAGAGCAGAGAGCCAAAGACAGCAGAGAGCAGAGAGCCAAAGACAGCAGAGAGCAGAGAGCCAAAGACAGCAGAGAGCAGAGAGCCAAAGACAGCAGAGAGCAGAGAGCCAAAGACAGCAGAGAGCAGAGAGCCAAAGACAGCAGAGAGCAGAGAGCCAAAGACAGCAGAGAGCAGAGAGCCAAAGACAGCAGAGAGCAGAGAGCCAAAGACAGCAGAGAGCAGAGAGCCAAAGACAGCAGAGAGCCAAAGACAGCAGAGAGCCAAAGACAGCAGAGAGCCAAAGACAGCAGAGAGCCAAAAAGACAGCAGAGAGCCAAAGACAGCAGAGAGCAGAGAGCCAAAGACAGCAGAGAGCAGAGAGCCAAAGACAGCAGAGAGCAGAGAGCCAAAGACAGCAGAGAGCAGAGAGCCAAAGACAGCAGAGAGCCAAAGACAGCAGAGAGCAGAGAGCCAAAGACAGCAGAGAGCAGAGAGCCAAAGACAGCAGAGAGCAGAGAGCCAAAGACAGCAGAGAGCAGAGAGCCAAAGACAGCAGAGAGCAGAGAGCCAAAGACAGCAGAGAGCAGAGAGCCAAAGACAGCAGAGAGCAGAGAGCCAAAGACAGCAGAGAGCAGAGAGCCAAAGACAGCAGAGAGCAGAGAGCCAAAGACAGCAGAGAGCAGAGAGCCAAAGACAGCAGAGAGCAGACAGCCGCAGAGAGCAGACAGCCGCAGAGAGCAGACAGCCGCAGAGAGCAGACAGCCGCAGAGAGCAGACAGCCGCAGAGAGCAGACAGCCAAAGACAGCAGAGAGCAGACAGCCAAAGACAGCAGAGAGCAGACAGCCAAAGACAGCAGAGAGCAGACAGCCAAAGACAGCAGAGAGCAGACAGCCAAAGACAGCAGAGAGCAGACAGCCAAAGACAGCAGAGAGCAGACAGCCAAAGACAGCAGAGAGCAGACAGCCAAAGACAGCAGAGAGCAGAGCAAAATGAGTCAGATGAATGCACAGCAGAGACGCGTGGAGAGGACAGGAGTCATTAGAATGAGGGACTGCTGAGCAGAGCGAGCAGACACGGCAAGGACCACTGACTGGCCACCATCATGTTAGAGGGATCAGAGACCAGCCAGCTTTTCACTCACCTCCCGATGTACTGAGAGGGTCTGCATCGCGTCACCTCAACTTTCCTGCCAAATAAAGCCACAGCACCAAGACCGTACCTGGAGGGCCTCCTGTGGGAGTAGCGGGGTCCTGGTGAATCTCTCCGCCTTTTGCGCTCCGGGGAATTGTGACTCCTCCGGGAATCTCGCTCTCTGGAATGAAGAAGTGTCAGCTTTCTTATCTGCAGGTGACATTTCACATACAAACACTGTGTTCCACTACACCTGCTTTGTCCAAACAGAGGGTCAGGGGTCCTGCAGCCTCATAGGACAGTCAGAGGAGAATAAAAAAC